>OX638382.1:6339828-6560328 GCA_951813785.1 Criorhina ranunculi | reverse complement strand
TCGGAGATGGAAACCCATTTAACTGGTTGTCTTAGGAACACCAAAACGACTTGAATTAATTTGAGTGCGACTATTTAGGGGTTAAGGGTTGAGTGGGACCTTGCAAAAGAAATGGGGTGTTTAGCAACCTGAAGAAAGAAACTTCAAAGATCTCTTGCCTGAAACTGGAGGCGGTTTGGTTACTGATCCTTCAAGGAAGTATGTGAGTTCGAATCATTTAGTCGAAAAATCCATGACCTTTGAAACGGAGTTGATGCTTGTAATGAAATGTTCCCAATATACGAAACTTAGCTGGAGCGGAGGAGAAGTATGCACGTTCATATCCTAGTTGTAGTTAGTCAACGCATACGTACATCTCGGTGGGTATGGCTTTTGGTAAAGAGTTTCAGTAGTCTTCAGGCTAGATAGAGTGCATTGAAGGGAGTTTAGCGGACTTTTGCCGCACGTATAAACCCTAGTTGCAGATGGTCAAAGTAAACCTGTGAACTTCTTTATAGGCGTAGCATTTGTTAAAGGGTTTCATTAGCTTTTGGGTTAGAACTAGATCATTTCTTGTCGAAATTTGCAGAACTCCATTGTCTAAGACTAGACATTTAATGTTAGTTCAAGACTCAGGTGGTGCCATAGAAGGGTTTCTGGCCGATAATTTTGGTTTAAGAGTCCTCAGCTACAAAATTTTAAGTTTGCTATGAATAACCATGGAAGGGTGTCAAAAATAGTCATAACGAGGTTCAAGTTTTTGTAAAAAGATACTCGAATCATAACTGTTGCTTACCTTTCTCAGGAAACATGAATTATCTCGTGTTTACAGCCTTTATATCAACGTTAATTTTGGCTTAGAAGACTTATTGATGGACTTTCAAAGATATCGAGTTAAAGGTCTCCAAAATCAATGCCCATGTCCATGTTTGATTCATTTGTATATCCGCTTAGGCTGTGCTCATGCCTTTCCATTTGTATTTGTATTTGTATTTGTATTTGTATTTGTATTTATTTTATCAAAGATGCTTGCCCATTGAGATAATTTATCTTGTAAGTAGGGCGAGCCTTAAAAATTAAGTACAATGTTTCTTCTTGAAAATTAAACAAAAAATTAATGCAAGTAATGAACTAGATAACATGAAATTCATAAAGAAAATGATAAGTTTTTAGTCTCTGGCCAGGTATTCGAGAAGACGGGATTTAAATCGTTCTGTGTTCCTGACTCTTCTGAGCTCAATTGGTAGGGAGTTCCACAGGCGAGTAGCATGAACGAAAAACTGCCGCTCTGATGTTAAACAAGTATATCTTGGTTGAATTAGGGCAGAAGTCCGCCGAGATTGGAAGAATTCTATCCTGTTGTAGAGATACTCAGGTTGACGAGTCTGTATGATATTGTGCAAACAGGATAATGAACGATATTTTAATAGGTTCAGAAAAGAGCAGCTGAATATTCGTTTTGAATTCATAAATCAGATGGCAGATTCTTTAAAGAGGTGGTTGCTTAACAATTTTAGTACAAAACTTAAGAAATAGTAGTGGACATAGTATCTATCTCTGTGGCACTTAACATATTTTCCCTTTAGCTTTCGAAATAATTCTTTGATATACATACTTCTAAGCACTGTTGGTTACATCAGCGCTTATGTCTTAGAAGACTTACTGAAATGAAAAAGCTCCGTCGCAACTTTCAAATGAGTAAAAATCGATTATTTTTACTGAAAAAGATCCCAATTTTCCCCAACCCATAGCGGGATTAAACGAATACCTTTAATCCTCTCTCTCATCGTCCTTAGCGCAAAAAGTAGAAAATTTCTAAATTTGTTTGCCAACACCGACGAATCCATTATCTCCTCCGACTACTCTCACTTGTCTTTGAGGTTCCTTTCCATTCACTGAATTATTTTCGGTTTTCGTATATCTTTTGCTTTTGCCAAGATATTATCTACCAAATAGCATTCGTCCTCATTCATTATCAATGTCGTCTGTCGGTAGCAATATTCGTTTGTCAAGTACACACAGACTTTTCTTTCAGAGTACAACACGAGTAAGGAGTACAAATTCAAGGACTGCAGACAGTCAATAAACTAATTTATGGGTCC
Organism: Criorhina ranunculi; assembly: GCA_951813785.1. Lineage (NCBI taxonomy): Eukaryota > Metazoa > Arthropoda > Insecta > Diptera > Syrphidae > Criorhina > Criorhina ranunculi. The sequence goes on along the minus strand of OX638382.1, from coordinate 6,558,247 downwards.
AATTTGAAAAAAAATAGAAAAATCTAATAATCCTTAGAATGTATGTACATGGATGTTCTTTCTACGTTAGTGTCCCTTTTCAAGACCGTGTCACTGATGATGATGCTGGGTAATGATGTCAGTGAAAGTCACTCATTTATTGACATTTTTTTGTAAAAACAAGCGACCAAACAACTATTCATTTCTCACAGTCGAATTCGTTGTTAATATGTGTATGTATCGTCCCTATATTTGTATCTGGCTTACCAGACCAGACCACCAGACCAAGAGGAGATAAAATTAGATTCCACTGTCGCCTTTGGCATCGTTGAGAGAAATTCTTTTGAATTTTTTTTTTTCAAAACTTTTGTTGTTTTTCTCGGTGACATTTCGATTTGGAAACGCTTTTTGTCTTGGATATGTGTGTGTGTGTGTGTTGAAATTTAGATGACTATAGCTGCAGAGAGTTGTCTTTTAAAATTTAAATTTAGTTTTCATGCTCTGGAGGTATTAACCATAGTCGGTGAGGATTCTGGAAAATGCATTGTTGAAGTAGTTCTTCCTTGCATTTCACTTTGATGAAACGTTGATAAGATAATTTAAGAAAATTCCTCAGGGCTATTTGCAGATAAGAGGAAGAACACTCAACGAATCCTTATTGGGGATTTATGTGCTTTACTCAAACTTCGAATAGATTTGCTTAAGTGGATGATTTGCAGAGTAAAGTTCGCTAAGAGAAACCTATAAATAGTATAAGAGGGGCATTTAGTTGTTTGCTGACTGAAACTGTGACTTCTAGAACAATTGCTTGATTGTCCCATGGAGCTCTTTGAAGCATGACATTGTTCTATTTCCTTGTACAAGCCCTAAGCTTCAGTAACATGTGAGCCGGACTATCTCAATAGATTAAATTAAAATATTGCTTTCGCATAAGTAATAACAGCTTTCCCTCGAAATAAACTTTAGTTAAAGCCTTGAGACCATAGCGCATGGTCTACTGAAGTAGCAATGTTGTGAAGAAAAATAGGGACAGAGACTAATTACTTTAAGTTAGCTCCAATCCAAGATAGAATTATATTTCGGATTGAACTTAGGCTTCAACCAACAAGCCTCTTCAAAATCTTCTAGGTGTGGGTCCCACCTAATGCGAGGCTTTCCTCTAATGCGTTCCTCTGGGGTTGATTTTCCTCTGTATCTCAAACGTCCAATACGCAATTTTTCGACTAGATCAATGTCGTTGTAGAGCCCGTATAGTTCGTCGTTGAATCTTGTCTTCCAAATCTTGTCAACGCAAACGGGACTGAATGTCTTACGAACAATTCTTCACTCTAAACGACCAATGGTGTCTTCATCCATACTTCAGCACGGATGGGGGAGTTTAATAAGGACACCATAACTAGGCATGGCTCTGTACAGTTCGTCTCTATAAACTTTGTCATAGGTGGCATGTAAATCGAAAGAAAGATGATTAACATCGATTTTGACTTCTTGGGTTTTACTCTAGATCTGCCAAATTGTAAAAATAAAATCGATTGAGGATCTTCTTGATCTAAAATCACACAAATAGGGTTAAATCGGGTTTTTGACGAAAGGTTTCAGCCGTTCATACGAGATGTGTACGAGACTGTTGCTTTTCTGCTCTCAAACGATGTTGAGACTCGATTCATCACGCATACACTCATCTGGAAAAGTTTTAGAAAAGAGTAAGTGTATTTAAGGTAAAGTCTTCTGTGTCTGGGGATGTATCTCAGCTCCTCTCTAGCTAGCGAAGCTTCTTTTCAATTGTCTTGTACCAGGTTTTTCGAAAACGAGCTAAAATTTGTCCATCTTGTGTTGCTCGATTCCACTACAATGATTGGCTGAATATGTAGCCTATTTTAAGACCCATTCTTAGAAAGCGAGTAACACCGAATGCCCTATCTGATTCGTGGGTAACATATCCAACACGGCTCTTCCGATTCGGTTGCATACTACCAGTTTTATACTAACTTCAACTGAGATCTGCAGTCCAATCCATAGCATTGAGATGCTTTTATGTTATGTTGAAGTGTCTGAGTGTCTTACATTTTATAAGACCACATTCTATGGCTTCCCATTGACAAGTTACTGCAGAGCATTACGACGAAAAGTAATGGGAAAGGTATGCAGCCTTATGGGACACCGTTTTAAATTCCAAATTCGTCTGTCAGCCTACTTCTATGAAACATATGACATTCTACACCTCGCATTGGTAAGGCATGCCACTCTCTATTCGCACTCTTTTTTTCTGGGTGTGGACCCAAGATATGACCAGCTTGCAGCTCTACGATACACATCGTTTTTTTTTTATGTATTTTATACTCCATATGCTGGACAGCAATAGAGGTGTCATAAGTAGAACAATCTGTGTCACTTCTGATACTACACATGTTCCACTTTTAACAACTTGTCAGCAAATTGTTGTTGTAAGTAGGCGCGGTATTTTGAAACATTTTTATTCAAACGTCATGACGACTAATCAATTTGTGTTTTCTTTTTTTTGCTTTCAGGATATTTCAAACAGAAGACGGTTCAATACAAATAAGGTGAGTGTTGTCTAAGTTATAAGACATGTGAATTTTAAATTTAGTTCCTTAAAACTCTTGTCAGTCTCTGAGAGATGCTAAAGGCTTTCGAGAATTGTCATAAATGTCGTTTTTTTATCGTTAAAATTACAATAGTGATCAAGTGTTATAGTTGGCTGTCAATCACCTCCGCTGTTGTGTGTTCTCAGTGTACATTTTCTTTAGTCGAAGCTCACCGCTTCTTTTCTGGACCTTGGAAACTCATAGGAAATTGTTTAATGTTACTCAGGGTACGTCCGCCCATTAAGAGATTACGCTTCATTAACTGACTAAGAAAAGAAATGTTAAAAAAATGAATGTACACCCTCTTCTCCCATCCAGTTTAAAGGTCAAAATAATCATCTTACCAACGAGAATAATTTACCAATTTAGCACGCTTAATTTCTCCATTTTACGACTATAGGCCCGGCATACCATGTCATCAAGCCACCCGCCCCCACCGTTTGGTTGTGCAGAGAAAAAGAAAATTTGAATATTTTGCCAGAAATTTCAAAAAAAAATTCCTTAGCACACCCAAATCGGAACTCATAAATCTCATTGATTTACAAGATCTTGACTTTTCTCATTAGTCCCGCTTTCGTTATTTTGCTTCGCTTCGTAACATATTTCGTGATGACTTCCCCTTTGAGTAATTCACAATTTGCTACATCATTAACTTACGGGACCACCACCGGCAACATCCTGAACCTTGTAGATGTCAGCTGACCTACCATTTGCCATGTTGGGACGACGACGACCAACGAACATCCCTTTTTGCGAATGGCCAAACAATTTTCATAAATTTTCAGCTATCACCTGTACACAACTGTAAATTACCAATTCAACTAAACTAATGGCAGCCATTTAGTTGTTGGCCAAGCGGGCAACATCCCCTGATCCCTTTTTTTTTTTTTTGCTAACCACCCACACACAGGTCTTTGCATTTTTTATGTTACACTTAGTTGACTATTTATTCAAATAAATGACTGTGGTCAGACGGTTCATTATGCCATGATAATGGGTGCACGACAGCGCGCACCCTTGTGGGTGAGGGGTGGGGTGGGTTTAGGGGATGAGAAATTAAAATAAATGTGTCATGCAATTGGACCTGAATGCATGTGTATGTTTCGGATTTAATGCGATATCAGTGAATAATTACAATTTTAGGATTTTCCCCGTGAAACCCTTAAAAGGGGGGCGTGACTGCAACTGTTCTAGGTCTGTCCGATTCATATGGAACGACAATACATTGTGTTTAGATTAGTATCGTACGCGTTCGAATTGCTTTTTGGTCTTTCACCTTGCACGCGGGTGGAGTCGAAGCTAACAACTATATTTCAGGACGACAGTGTTGCATGTCGTTGGAGTGTAGCGGGAGAGTAAGAGCCTGTGGAATTTCCCATAGGATATGAAAGACAGTGTTGGAGCCAAGAGAAGAACAACTTCATAGAGCACAGCATAAAGCATATCGCTACATGGTAGTGGAACCCATTTCAATTATAATCCACGTGCATTCAAAAACTAACGTGAGGCTTTCTTTTAGACCGATTTTATGCGCTCCCAACATAAGCCTTCTATGCGGGAAGATAGTCAAGATGCTTAAGGGTTCGAGTTGTCATTTTTTATATTTATTTTCTTCGGCTTGCAGCCACTTCAAACGACATTCGGAAGCTAAATGCAGATCTAGAGTTGAAAACTGCAATGGGCTGTTGCAAGCTATAAATCAACCTAGAGGGGCGTCTTTATCTGTATCGGGGGTGAAAAGCTAAGATATTTCAAAAAGTTTGAAGAACGCTTGAATCTCTGTACCTGGTAAACCCCGTATTGGCTTATATTCTGTGTCTTATGGAGATGCAGTGCGAAGCTTCGAAGAGATGTCATCAAGTCCTAGTGGTTATTTTTCTTTGGCAACGTGAAACTTTTGGGAAGACATACCTCGAAACTAGTCACCCATACGAAGTTAAAGACACGATGATGCTTTGTCAGCGGCTTACGGTCTCGAGGTTATTTTGAAACTGACAACTTAATGCTGGAAGCAAGTATAGTCGTCAGACTCCGAGCTTATTAATTAGAAAAAACTTGTCTAGTCCGGTTTTACATTCGAACTAGCTTTTGGCATTCTAACTTTTTCCCTTTTGATGTAGGTGGATCATGAACTGGAGCTTCAGACTGCCCAATCGAATTTCTAACCATTTCCCCCCAACAGTTTCCCTTCGAGCACGACAGACCTTTGTCTAAGCAGCGATTCCGGGTTGCTGGTGTCTGCCGCCTCAAGGTCCTCGAAATAGATTTCTGCTCGCTTTGACCTCTTATTATCTTTACTTGACTCCATTGAGCTTCTCGCAGGTTTGAGTATGAGATTTTTTTATTTATTTTTTAACAGAAAGTGTAGGCGGTGATAAGCAACCCTGTAGTACTCCATTGTAGACCTTAAATGTTCTCTCAAAGGGTTCTATTTTATGGGCATTTGGAACTTTTATTTTTCAGGTTAACCTTTGTCTAAATGTTCACCCACCTTCACGTAACTGGCGAGTCCTGTGAACTTTTGAGTTTTCGACTTGAGTTTGTTTTTCTACAAGTTGTACGACTTTATTAACGCCCCTATAGTTCTCTTCTTGTTCCCCACACTGTTTACTTACTCAACGTTCAACTAGTCCACACTGTCATTATAAATAGAACAAATGCATTGCAATGCATAGTGCACCACACATACAACGCTATACACCTCCACAATACAATACAACACCCTCTCTCGGTGTGAAGTGTTGCGCAAATAAATCATGAAAATGTCCTTACTACCGGAAAATGGAGGGTCTACAGCATGAAATAATTGAATTTATAATTAGTGCGTGTCCTGGGAATTAATGTTGCATTCACTTTGCTCGTTTTGGACTCTTTTTGTCCTGCCTCTTTGGACACACGATCGATTTGAATAAAATTACGACTACAACGCGGCAATCCTTGTTATCGGCTTACACTATACGAAATGACTAATGACATTCAAAATGAGAGAATTACAAAATAACCTCAAAATGCAAATATACCACCAGTTAATTGTTTATTCTTTCCTTCCTTCATCCCTTTCTCAAAGAAATTTTCAAAATCAATGCCCAGGATTAGTGGGTACTCAATGCCGATGGGGAAATTAATTGGAAGATACTTTTGAAATTTTCCCAAAAAAAAAAAAAAAAATCATTATCCCTATAGTTGACAGATGAAGTGACATTTCTAAGAAAACTGAAAAACAACAAAGAAATCAGGAAGAGGGATAGGAAACACAAGAAAAGCACAATAAAATGGCCACTTAATTGCCCCCCGAGCATGAAGAAAAAAACTTTTTTTTTCTCATAACAACACATCGCTTCGCTCCGGAATGTGGTGTGTCCTTGACGAAAATGAATGAAAATTCGAGAGAAATTTTGGTGATCCCATGGACAGAAGCACATTATCGTGTTTGACAATTGGCCCTGGTCTGGAGACCATGGAACGAGGACAAAAGAAAGAGAAGCAAAAAAAAGTTTTTTGCTAATTTTCCCCAGAAAAAAAAAGCAAATTATATTCGCAGGGCATTAATTTTGGTCCTTTGAGCCGCAGCCAGGAAATCTAATAAGTTGACATTATTGTTGTCAAAGATATTGTGAATGGCCAAGGAGTCTACATAACTATTAACGATTTGGGGGTGTGTGCTCTCATGGAAATCGAAGGCGGCGTTTGATCTTCGAAAGAAAAAAAAAGTTTAATTAAACCTAGAACGGTCTTGATGGGGAAAGTTAACGTCGTTAATTGGATAAGTGGTGGTCGGTAAAATTGAAATCTAATCAAATGTAGATAGCTTGGGAAAGGAACTAGAAGGGCGAATGCGCCCTCGAGCTTTGGAGGGATATGTTGTTGAAAAAAAGATGACCTATTGCCATATACAAAAGTATAGGTCTTAGCATGTAACGTTGTGGGACTTCAACTGAATTCGACTTCATAACGAATGCGTTTTTTTTTTTTCGGAGAGAAGGTGTAGTCCTGACCTGACTTTAAGGTTAAGGTAGGAGGAAGAATACTGTGGACTTTAGTTCACGATTAGGATACAATGCGATTAGGCTACAACGGCTTTGACTAGAAGGTGCATAGAAGGTAGAATCAGTGCTTGCGTGAAATCTGATCATAGGGCCTCTGCTGTGCCCACAGATCCATTCGTCGAGTGTCTTTCGGTGAACGTGTCCGCCCTGCATACTAGGTTTCCATTTTTCCCTGAAGCAAAAGTCATGCGCTAGTTTACCACTGCTGAATGCTTATGTCCATCTCGGTTTATATCGCGTGATCTCTTGCACGGACCTCCTATAAATGCTGTCTACATGTAATTAATCTTCGTGAACTCACAAAAAATCTCCGACCCAAATGTACATAATCTCTTTAAAATGTAACTCCCCCGCCTTTCGAAAGTCCTTGCTACTTATATACGTCCAAAAATGTGGGCCACAGACCTATAGACAACATGACTGTGATCAACTTTGCGATAATTATATGCATTTAGTTCTGTTGTCATGTCCAGTCCACTAGCCTGCATCACAAAGAGGACGTACAAATTTCCGGTCATGAAACTGTCCATGTCCTTGTAAAGCACTAGAACCCGTTGATGTGACCAGAAACTAAAAATATTATTTAAATGCATCGCATGCAATCGATAGTTATCACTCACACGCTCGTCCTTGTGTCCTCCGCTTTGCTATCATTTTGTTTTTTTTTTTTTCTGTTTCAGATTGAGGTCTTTTCCTCTTTCCCCTCTCTCTTTTCGTGTGTGTGATATAAAATGGATTGAAATTTGATCCATGCTGACGGGTTTTGCATTCAATTTAGCTCACACACCCTTACTCTCTGGCGGGTTTTAGCTTAAACTGTAAATTAACCTCAAATCGTTATTAATTAGAATTTTCTTTCATGTGGTGACCTCTTTACCTCGTCGTCCCCATGGGGGTCCTTTTTTGAATTTTCAAATGAAACAGCAATGTGCATGGCATAGTATGGCATGCATGCTGATCGCGTTTAGTCAAATCGTGAAACATGCAATTGCAGTTAATGACCAAACGGAAACATTTACATGGCTGTTTGGTAGTTGCAGGGATTCAAGGGATACACACGGGGGTGATGTGGCACTCAGAGGCTTGGGGGCGGTGTGGTTTAAACTATAAATGCAAACAAACAATTAAATTTAATGCTACACATCGGGACATTCATCCATATTATGCACTTAAATGTGTTTGCTGCACCGCTTGCTGTACAAATACAATAAATGTCGAGAGTCGGTGCAATGGAAGGGGATGAATGGAGTGCCCTCTGCTAAAAAACAATTTACATTTAAATAAACATTAAGCGAGAGAGAATTGTTATTACAGTGTAGGTACTGCTATGTGCGGATAAGTTGAAGAGTATGTGCCGAGTGGTATACAATGGAATCTTACCTTGCAATTTATGAGTTATAAATGTGTACACAGAGGGATGGAGTTGAGGGAATGTATGCATCAATTGGGTTATAGGACTTGTTACAATTGTTTTTGCAGAGTTACGGGTGACGGGAGGGGGCTATTTTACTGCATGGTTATGTTGTTTTGATTTTAATTGTAACAATGAATGTAATTAGAGTTTGTAATGAGATATGGCGAGGAGTAGTTCTATGCAGCTGTTTGTGTAGATTAGGATGTCCACACCATAGCAACGGGTGGTATAGTGGACAAAAGCCATCAAGTAATGAAGTAAATTGCATTTTTTTTTAATGGTGTAATCGGTGTAAGTGTATATTTTCTGTAATTTTTTTTTGGAAAACCGACATTTTGATGTGCACTGTATTTGGTTTTCTAAGGGGATATTTGACCTAATGAACTCCCGACTTATCCTTTTAGTTTTCTCCGAAATAGAGCTCGCCACTGGCCTAAACCTACTGCTGTTCTTGCTTGGTGCATCTGGGTACATTTTCGACCATCGACATGTGCCAAACATTTCACAATTAGTCCTTCTTACTCGATTCAGTTTTTCGTTGGATAAACAACTAATAGATGGCGCTACAACTAGTAAGCCTGTTCATCTAGCTAGATGCGTCCAGTTTTACACATTAAATCGATGAAGGCCTCTTTTCAATTGTGCTGCGTGTACTCGTCTTCCTCTATCTTCCGATTGGAATGTCTCCGGAGTCAATGCCCTTCATGCAGCCGAAGAAGTACAGTTTGTGATCTGAAAGAGAGCATTTCTACCAAAAGATGGCTCTGTAGTTTGGTGAGAACCTGGCCCTAACTTTCAAGTCTTTTCAGTCCGATCGATAGAAATTTTCTTTCAATTTCGCATGTCAAGTCGGTTGAGGACTTTTTCCAACTGTAAGGCGCGCTCCACTTAAGGCACGATGTTTCTCTTCTGTTCATTTTTAGGAGTTGAATCGAAGACTCTTAGTATGCTTTTAAAACGGTGGATTTGATCTTTTACTTCGATAGATTAGTTAATTGACTGTCAGTGTTTGTTGAAGTACCTACACCAGACGCTTTTAGAAGAATCTTCGCGAAAGGACAGTATTTCGAAGCTGCTTCTGTTGTGATTGACTTGGAACGAAACACCTAAGCCAGATCTGAAAGACTTCTTTCGCGCAATGTTAAAGAGACTGTGAGGGAGAGGTTACATCGAAAATCCCTCCTCTGGGATACCTTATTGGAAGTGCCTACAGCTTTGAATGTAAAGAGGGGCTTGAGTAAAGTGTATGAGGTGCTGGGGGGCTTAACGAGTCGAACAGCTCAGAAATATGTTGATGTACTGTCAAGTCGTGTAAACTGATCGTTCACAAACCGTCTCATCAATGTTTATCTGTGGCTCTAATAGAATGCAAAGATTTGCCCTTAGGCGGACAGTGGAAAAAAACTTTGGAGTTCGATAACAGCTATCGGTAGTTCAAGCCGAACAAGTTGCCCATTCTATTACCACATCAGGCTTCACAACGTTTGTTTATCATCTTATTCTGAGCTCTACAATGCGTTTCAGGTCTCTTCAACTCATCTCTGAAGTTATCGATTTCTTCAACTGACTTGTATTTGGCCAATTCTTCAGCTTCGTCAGTCCTATTTTGTTTGCCTCTTCTTCCATGCTCCAACCCATTTCCTAGAGGTCCATGATTCTGAAAGCAGATAAACATCGTTAGTTTTAATTGTTCATTGAACTCCTCGACTTTTCTCCACCAGTAATTGACGTAGGACATCAGTGACGACCTCGAGAAACAGCAGTAGTAAAGGTATACATCCCTGTGATACACAACTTTAGACTTCAAACTTAGGTATCGGTTGCATTGCTTGATTAAGGCGGATGGTGTTACATGGATGGTAGAGGCTTGAGTCTACCACTAGGCTGTAGACTCAGATTTACAGTGTAAACTCTTGGATCAAACAAGCAAACACAAGGATTCTGATTTTCTTAGCTTTTTGGTACGCAGGCATAGAGGGAAAGAAGGACAAACAAGTAGTGTGTAAAGATAAATATATTCTTATCCGTAGAAACAACACCAACACCAGTCTGCTGTTATATATATGTGAGTACGTCATAGAAGGAACCTCATTTGAGTTATAAAACCATGTGTGTAACAAAATAAACAGCATTCTTTATGAAGTGCTTCGAGATTACCACAACAACCCCAAGTTGCTGGAACTTTCTTATTAATTTTGTGCATATTCACCCAATTTTCCACTTAATTAACTTCACACCAACCAGCCGTCTCGCTGCCGTAACAGTTAAGAAAATCTGTGTTTCCATTTCTATTTGTGTTTCTGTTTTCTATTTTGCTCTTCAAATTGCCACCCATGATTACATATTTGACCAACGAATGACACACGAAACCAGAGAAAGAATAAAAGCTCCATTCACGCACATGTGTGTCCATTTGTTTTTTGTATCCTTCCAGAATTGCAATATAAATTACTCTCTCCCTCACACACACATGGGGAGATATAAACATGTGTGTGAAGAAAAGTTTTTTCCATTAATCAAACGGAAAGTGTAAGGAAGTAATAATAGGAACAACATTCTACCCCAATCCCACTGATGTTCTACTTTTCTAGCAAACTCTTCTCCCTAAACAGGAAATACGTATCCTTTCTCTGTGAAACTTTTAACAATTCACCATACACATACACGCACATGGAGTGTGTTTGGCTAATATATATTACAAACAACATTATTGTGCAACATCATCCCACTTTCTCTTCTGCGTGGCATAGATACATTCTTACACATCCTTGTTGTCTCCATTATAGAAGGATGCGGGGAAATTCAGAACAAAAAAGAATTGCAACACTGGCATCCCTTTAGTTGTTTTACAGTTGCAGTCACGTACTTTTAATTAGCACCATCATCATAATGGTTGTAATTTTGACAGCAGAAAAAAAAAAAACAGGATCTAACTACTACAACAAGTTGCTGACGGCTTGGTTGAAATAAACACAACATCATGGGCAGAAACTTTTCTCGACAATGACGATGTGCATGCACTGTGGAGGATGCAGCCACCCTCATCCGGCAATAATCCATAATGAGGGGTGCGATGGGAGTTGCAACAAGCGCGAGGGTGTACAAATTGTAATCTAACCCCGATGTTTGGGGTTCTTGGGCTTAGAATCGGATAGACCGCCTCGAAGCAAATTGTTATTCAGGACAAAGTTTTATGAAACTTTTAAATTGACTCACCACACACACACATACATACACAGGGGCGAAGAGAAAAGAATTGAAATCCAACTGACAGGACAGTTGCTCTGATAAATGTGTCGTTTGGGTCAATTAGTTATGAAGCAAGGATAACTGATGAGTTGACAGGATATTTGTTGCACACTACGTTTGTGTATTTGTTTTAAACCTATCATCCACAGCGTTGAAGTGCCGGTGTCACTGTACGTGTATAAGTGTGTGTGTGAATGATATTACAGCGGCTTATGGAAAATTAATTAATTTTTGATTGGACTACATGCAATCAAAATAAATTGGGATTAACGAGATGATTTCAAGTCGTGTAGCGGAATATTTGGTTTCGAAATGCGGATTCAATTACATTTATCTCTTTTATCCTATTTCGCACAGACACACACGCGGTAGCAATTGTAACGAAGGGTTTCGTCCTTTTGCATTCAGATTTTTGCAGTGTTTTTCAATTTTACACATCGTTTCGATGTGTAGTTCTGGATTTGTAATCGATTTCAAGCCGAGAACACAGCCATTTTGACGGAAGGATGTTCTGCAAATCAGTGATAGTGATGTGCCTGTATGTTATTGCCCACAAGCTGTTATTGGCCATAGCAGTCAATTTATGTCAATTTCATTCAAGCTGTTATCTCGGTAACGTGTGTCATGGGTAGTCATTTACATTGGTTTTATGAGAATTAACCTCAAGCTGCGTACGTCGCAGATAGACTGACTGTAGCCTGAGCAATATCCTCGTGCAAGGATATGGCACACTCTAGGCAATAGGTAGCTGATAATGTAGAGAATGAGTGTCTGTACTTGTCTAAGTTTTGGAAGTTCTCCCGATAGTTGAATATTTTTCTTTTCTCCTTGCTTCTTTGGTTTCATAAGATCGTCTGACCGTTTACCAGAAAATTGTTGGTCCTTTGAACAGAGTTGTCGTCCTCTCCTTCGGTTTGTCATTACATAAACTCTAACGTGGGCTGTGTAGAGTTGATTTCATACGATCTTTGTGCTAGTTTTGCTTCCGATCAAGGTTAAGTTGAGTACAACTGGTGGACGATGTTGGAGAATTTGCCCAAAGCAGCTTTCTACTCCAGATCTTCCAGCTGCCATCTATATACCAAGGCGAAGATTACCTCTTAAGCGATATTCTTTGCACTTTTTTGGGGCTTTTCTTCGTCGTGTTCAGCTTTCTACAGGTCTCACCGTCGCCATACGCTAATCTCTCACTATTACGTGCTTTTACCACAGAAGTTGCATATCTTAGCAGCATTTGACCTCAATCCTGTCAGCTGAATAGGTATCTTTGTGGTCTTGTTAGGATTCATGCAAACAAGCCACTGAGAGGCACCATTCTGACATTACTTCATGTCCCCTCTGTATTCAGTCAGAATGTCTGGGAACGGTTTGGTGCATTTTTGGACTACCATTCTAAGTCTTTAGGTTTTGGTTCTGTTTTTCTGAGTTTTCTGTTTCCTAAACTAGTTTTCACTTTCTTTGCCTTTCCATTCGAACAGAACTACGTCGATCTAGAGATTTAGATCAAGTAACCACGAAAATAATGTCGTCTATGGTATTGTCGTAGCTTACCATCGTAGCTAAGGCCATCTTATATCGATTGATGTACATAACAGAGGTGTAAAAATATCGTGCCGAGTATGTTTTGCCATGTTTCGTTCCACATACGATCCACATTAGAAGTTTGGACTATAACTCTTGATTTTTTTTTTTAACGTTTTGTACGGATCTGATTACTCAGTTCGCCTTTAATTTTAAAATTTAGTCCTTTTCTCGGAGATTTCAAGGCTTACGTCACACATTGAATATAAGTTTCTCATTAGACATACTCGTATAACCCTAAGTAGCCAATCACTTAGCAATTCACTGTCAGAATTACTGCCACAAGCTCACACATGAAATGGTTTTATCACGTGGCATTTAGCACCCACGTTGTTCGAAAGTAAAAAAAAAGAGCTGAAACTACTCACAAGTATGTATCCTTCAAGAATTCACTTAACTCATAGGCCTCCCCCACACAAACATACACAACATTTAGATCCCACCCGACACTGTTATTGCCTACAATTATAATTTTCCAAGTAGTATGCGGGGTTAAGGTACGTATACCACAGCAATCGCGTGATGAATTTCCATTTCAAGTTTCCTTCGGCAGGAAAGGTCTCTTTCGCCTTAGCGCCTCACCCTGTTACTACAGATTCAAGAGAAATATTTCGTGTCGTCCTTTAGAAAAATACTAAAGGATTGTAGAACACATTTCTCCATTATACATACGTTAGCCCCTTCGTTGGTTTATAGTTTTTTTTTTTTTTTTTTGTGCGCGCTAACTTGTTGAGCAAATGTCGCTATTTATCCTGTATCCTTTATGCAGCTCCACCATTTCACTTATTTCCACTCTAACCGTCATTTAGTTCATGTTCATTTCAATTATTAACAAAAAAAAGGAAAAGCAACTAGAAAAAAACAGGGATCCCCTTTCCTGTTTCGGTGGGCTGTCATATGTAGACAGACAGTGACACATGGCATAAGGACGTCATACTGCATCAAAGTGTTTGCATAAATGTGCACACCCTAGGGGTGAAGCTGTGCACTCATACGAGAGTAGCTCTGCAGGGTACATCAAGCTCTATTTATTTTTCAAAACGCACTCGGTTGGGTTAGCCCCAGCTCATCTCCTATTCGAAACAGGTTACAGAGAGCAAAATATTCTTTTGATGGGACTTATTCACAAGGACACTCTGTTGTACGCCCACACGAGAAACAAAGCCAAAAACTGCATTAACCATGAAAGTCTACAGTGACAGAGAGTTACATAGATAGATGTGGAGAGAGAAGCAGAAAGAGAGAATTCCTTGTCGCGTGAAAACTAAAAAATTTAAAAGAGGAGTAAATATTAAAAGTGAAAGAAGTGTCATCATTGTTGTCAGTCCGTGTCTTGACAGTTAACTTGAAGAGTTGTTGCGGTTGATGGTGAAAAAATGAAAAGTGTGACATCTTCATTTTTCTTCGTTACGTTCCAATTTCTCCATAAAGAGAAGAGACAGATGACACGAAACAGGCAGAAGGCATTCATTTGAATTAAAAATGACACAACTCTGGCATTTTGGGTCAAAGGAAGATGAAGGATGAAAGGGGGTTTTTTTTTGCATGCATTCCGTATGCGTTGTTGATCCTTTTTTTTGCAAGTTGGGAAAATTATATTTCCAGTTGATTTGCTTGAAGAACTGCTAAGGCAAAACAGACATTCAAAGGACATGAAATGTAAGAGAGCGACAAAGTGCCATTCTATTCAAAACTTTTATGTTTCTAGGACTTTAAGAAAAATGCACCTGTTTTACTTTCTAAGTATCCTCACCCCTTTTTATTTCATTTGATTACATGAAATTCTGTAGCTAATTTTCAATTTGCATGCAGTAAAATAGGCTCCTTCCTCCCGTGTCCATGGGCATTTTGTTCGCTGTCAATTTTATCCCGTCGTGCACAGCAGGAGAACGAGGTGTCAACCTCATTAAACCAAGCCCACAATGTCAGTACTAAAAAAAGAACCATTTCCCTTTATTTTAAACAAGTCTTGAGTGGCAGTAAAAAATAATCATACACGCAATAAACAATTAGACTAGTAGGAAGGGTAGGGTGCTTCTAAAACCTGCGATACTATCCAACTTCATCTTGGCAATAAATCATCCTTCCAATTCCCATCAACATCTCCTGCTCCCCATTCTTATGAAGAATTTCTCTATATAAACGTCCCACAACACTCCTTTTGGCCCCAAAAAAAGTAAAATATCCTCCTTGCGTGCATGAACACTCTTCATATCTCGGATCGAAAAAAAAAAAAAAAAAAAAACACCAAGTCAATGGGACAAACCGAGGGGAAGAATTTTCATTAAATTTCAATTACACAACGTGACTACGTTAATTTCCATATGCAAACAAGTCACTTAAACTGTAAATTACTTTCCAACCCCTTTTCAGTTGTAAGTATGTACACCCGCCTGCGTGTCGGGTATGGATCCTTCGGTTTATGGTTAAAACGCACTCTTACTCTCTCTCTCTCTCTCTGTCTCTGTTTTCCCCGTTTTAACGTTTTAATTCCCACTTTCACAACCCAAATTACTAATCAAACAAACTTCATCAAAATTACTCCGATCAATTATTCAATTATACGACCGGGCACGTATACTTATGTAAATAACAATTTAACATATAAACAAGGGATTGCTATAAATACTGAATTGACAATCAATTAAAGCTAAGGGAATCTTCATGTTGAGTTTGTTGTGACCAATTTGGTCGAACGTTTTACAAAAATAGTCAAATGTTTGAAATCGCTGGTGGATAAGTTTGTATAGGTGGAATAAACTTGAGATCTAGTGGATAGATTTGAAAAATTCTAGTAATTTTTTAGGGCCCAGAACTTGGTCAGAGTTATAGGCTATGTGTCTTCACGATACGACATCCGAGAGCTGAGCTCTGAAAAAATATGTAATGAAAGTCCAAACATCTGAGTTCGAGCAATTGAAATCGATATAAAACCTAAACTGTAAGTGATGTTTCACAACAATGCATGGCTGGCCTTTAGGTTTCTGGAAGTTTTATCTAAAACTCCACTAGGGCATCCAGCTCAGATCAATAGATAGTCCTGTATCTGAACCTTTATACGATATCTGCCCGATTGTCAGTAGTTTTCTTCGAACTATTTTGTAATTCTCTTGAAAAAAACTGAAGATGCTCTGTATTACAGTTCGGTACCAGAGATATTTTTCAGGACTTTGGAATAAAGACTGTCAAATTGCATGGTCAGTGTCATCCCCAAAACTCATATTTGTTTTCCTTGATCACCTCAACGTCTTTTTCATAGTTCGATACCATATATTTCCTTGCCGAACTGTTCTCCGCCATCTTGGGCTAGAAATGTTCTTAGTGAGTGAATTGTATAGTGAGTCTTGAAGCTAAGTTGTTGGAATTCTTATCTCGGTGCTTTTTATATGCTTCCCAACTGCTGATTGGCAATTATCCTTGACAACCTTCCACAGCTTGCCGAAGGCAAAATCACAAAATTCTCCGATAGACTTTTACAGCGCAGAGCATGCCGCTTTTACTTAGCATAGGTGGCCTTAATACTGGCTACATGTTGACACTGTAGGACCCCCACTCGATGTTGACAAGTTTCGTGTAGGAGACTCAAAAGCAAGATTTTATTATCAGGTATCGGTTGTGTGTTAAAGTTACATATATGAACCTCGTAAGTACTTATATTCCCTCCTAGGAATTACTACAGCACTTCCTTTTCGCATTCGTTGGAAAAGGCTAGCTTGTCTGCCGAAGTTAGCTTAACATGATATTTTCGTCAACTCCTTGTTGCCTTCCGGCGGTTAGATTGTCTTTGAATTCCTAGATCTCGAGTGTGTTATCGACCTAAGGTCAGGCGAAGTGTTTGACTTGACTGAGCCGAGAGAGTAAGGCGCATTGTGATAATAAGATAGTCCATGCTTACAGAATGTGAGGAGCCTTATTTAACCTAGTAGGAGGTTTGGTAGAGTGACTGATTCCATAGAACTTTGAGTAGATAATGGATAGGTGCAACTCGAAGACTCTGTTTAGGACAGCAGCAGTACGCTCCTACTCTTGTTTGAGAAGGTCTTTTTCTGAGGCTATGACCCCATCTGTCTTTGGAGATTCTTTTAGTAGATTTCAAATTTTTCATGCTTCTGAACGTTTCCTCGCCCCCCTTCTTTGCTTCATTTTCAAAACTAAAGTTCGACTTTAATGTTTCGAATTACAAAGTTGTAAGGCTCAGTACCTTGTTGTTACAGAAGTTCCTGAAACATGCTTAAATTCTTATTCACTCTACTTGTTATTCCTTTTCCTGAGGTTGTACTTGTACTTGTGCTTGTAATGTTCCCTTCGCCGATAATTACTAGCAAATTATCATAACAACTTGTCGAAGACTATAATTGAGTTACAAGACAAAAGGCGTGCAGAGGTGGATTCAACATCGACTTCCTTTGACCGTTCCCAACCACAAAGTTTTTCATTGAAAAGTTCCGATCGTATTGGTTGATGTTGCTCCTAAATGGTTACAAATTCAGTTACAATATAAGACCGACACTGATAAGACTAAACGAGGGTATGATAGCTCACCCTTAGTCAAAACTTATTTATTCAATTGTCTGCCAAGGACCTCATCTTCCTAACCATCGAGGTGGTATTGTTTTCATTTTTTTTTTAACGTACCACATCTTGTTTAATGCTTATGTGCAAAGGACCTCACTTAAACGTGTGTATGTTGTGTAACCCCATTTTATAATGGACAAACGTAGTGGAAAAAGGAAAAGGTGACACAGAAGTTGCTCCTAAAAAACGGCATACATATCGTTGCACAGAAGAACGAGGATCCTTTAACATATAAATTGTGAAAAACTGTATTTACGTTAAATAAAAATATAAATTCTGTGAAAGGGATCTAAGGGGGAAGGGCGGAAGAAGGTCTAGGAAAACATGTAATTAATTGAAAAAGAGTCGACTTCCGCAAAAAAAAGTACGAGAATACAAAAAAAAACCTTTGATGGCGTGACCTCGTTTGACCGAAAACAACAAAAAACAGCGAACTCAGCAGGAAATGTCAGGACGAAAACAATTATTGAAGGTATTTTATTGAAAATGCAATCCAGGACTAAAGAAAAAGAGTGAAAGAGAGAGGGATGGTGTACACAGTAATTAGAGGAATGAGGCTTTTCTCTGGCGACATTTTTCATGTTGTGGTGTTTATTTTGTGTTTTTTTGTTTTTTGTTTACAAAAACTAATTTTAATTAATGAAAGGAAAAAAATGGTCAAAAAGTTCCTGAACTCATTGGGGGGTAGCCAATGAGTGTTATTTTAACATTTCCCGGGAAAGGTGCGTCATTAATTAAGAAAAAAAACAAACAAAAAAAAATTTTCGAAATTTGAAGAGGTGTGTGAAGTAGGTATGCACGAGCTTAATGGGTATAAAGCGACAAGAAATGGAATTGAAAACGATGTTGTTAAGGTGTTAAGTAACTAAGAAGGACTTAGTTTTTCAGGCTCTAGGACTGAATTTGTTTTGGCTCGAGGAAGTGAACATGCGTCCTTAACACCACGAATCTTAAAGATTTGTTATCCAAAATCTAAGGAAATTTATTCGATTTCTCAAACGAAATTGTATTGAAGCGATCAAAGCGAGTGACTGCCCAAAAATGAAATACTATTAGTTAGACTGACCCACTAGTATGAAGAGACATTTTTTCGAACTAAGGCGTTTGATCGATCCTAGTGATTGACCAGTTAAACCGAGAAGTGTCTGTGTCTAGACAATTTCTACAAGTTGATGTAGCTCGCTGTCGACGTTGTACTTTTTTCGAACACTGCACGTGTGATGTTGTCGAGAAAGTAGGTGTATGTCCATTTCTTCTGACATCCTCTTTCAAGTTAGCAAATATGTAGTTATGTAGAATAACAAAGCTTTCATCGTCATATCTCAATTAGACTAAGGGCCAAGCTTAAGATGATTTTTTTTGTATCAAAGCCGACACAGCCTACTGGAGCAGTCAGACTTAAAAACTTGTCAATTGTATAACCAAATAGTAAGCCCCATTTAAGCTCTTGAAGATATTTCTATAATAAAGAGCTTAGGTTGTTAGCAGTCACCACAACAGCACCATAGATTCGTCACCTGATGCGAGCAAGGACAAGACAATTACATAGGAAATGTTCCCCATAGTAGTTGTTCTTTTTCTCCAGGCGTTTGAAAGAGTCTCTAAGAGGCTAAGACTTAATGCACTGAGGTTCGTAAGTAGGAGGCTGTCAGAACGTTGTCTGCCGTTTTGTCAGCTAAAACATAGAACGCTGCGAATTTCATAGAGCTCTCGAGAGTCATTACACTAGAGGCTCAAATATCAATAAAAGGCCTTACCGAGGATGCTTGCAAACCCAACTTGGGTACTGATCTCTTCTGAACCTTGCCTAGCAAGTTCATCAGGGAACTCATTTTCTGGTAACTCGTTGTGTGTTGGGACCGAAACAAGATTCAGTGTGTGCTTGGAGTAATTAGGTTTGTTATCCATTCTAAGTCGTTTCGTTCGATTCTTGGATTACTCAAGAGACCGGGCTTAATTACAGCCATCCGTGAACCCCGTTTGAAATCTTTTTTTTTATCTTTCTCTATTTGCTGTCAGCAGGATACTGTTCTATCTGTTTACATTCACATTTTACTTACGCTACCGACTTGATTGCTTCAGTTTCCTCAAGCTGTGGCCAAACCAGTGACATATCTACTACCTGATTCCAATGTGTATGGATTTCTTACTCGTTGAATGCCGAAGTTCTTAGTTTGTGTCCACTAGATCACAAAATTCTAAGCGTCGGAGCTTTGTTTCTTAATAAATCAGATTAGAGCTCCATACAGACAAAATGACAGAGAATGTGGGGTCTTTAGGCTCACTTTCGACGCACAACTTCGTTTCCTGATTTTGGGATCATAAACTACCGAAATAGTTGAACTGTTCGAAACGCTCCTTAGCTTTCTGTTTCAGAATAACAGATTTATGTGTGGAGTTCACTACTGTGGTCACTACTTTTGCGAGTTTCCACTCCATTCACTTGGAAAGATCGGCAGATTTTATTCAGAAGTTTCTCCTATTTCATTAGAAAAAGTATAGGTGACGGTATGCAGCCCTGTAGCACCCCGAATGATCAGGAGAATATCTTGCACCTTGCAGCCAGCAATTATTACTCTTCCACCAACCTCCCTCTTACAGCTCCTCAAAGTTCTTCATTAAATCATCACTCTCTCGTTGACTCCCGAAAAACCGCAAACACACTCTCTTAAAGCTAAAGCTGACCGACTTTTTCACCTCTCTGCTTGATTTATGTGCGGCCAACACGCGACCGACAACCTTAACCCGCTGACAGTAATAAGAATTTATATCCCCATCCGGATGGTGTGCCAAGTATGTAAATATTTACCCAAAACAACCTCTGAAAATCTCACACCCTTACCAGCACACACGTCATCACATGAGCCAAAGCCCATACAAAACCCTAATTAAATTGTATTTGTTAAGTCAAAAAGGCGTAAAACCCTATTGCACCGCGCTCCTAGTACAAAACCGTCCCAATAAAACCGCCCTTCAACATCGTAAAACCCTCTAACAAGACCCATGAAGCAATTCCAGCATGTAATTTCGAACTCATTTTGTAGGTCTCCAAATTTTCAGGTAAATTACCAATCCAATGGAATTTTGTTGCTTCAAAAAAGGGATTTACGGGACATATAAGTCCACCCAAATAGGATTTTGCTAGTTAAGGGTGGTCTGGCCCAGGGTGACTCTGACAGTGAGGGTGAGTTGAAGATATTAGAAGAAATCACGAACTCGCACAAATCGCCCATAAATTCGGTATCCACATGGCATGCGGAACCATACATAACATCCGACTTGATATGGGGGTTTCAAGGCCCAACAACAGCAAAAAAAAAAAAAAAACGAGATTGGTAATAATAATCGTAAGTAATGTTCTCTGACCGCACCACAAACGACGGTTATGATCGTAAATAATACGAGAGAGAGAGTCCTTGCGGGAGCATAAGCTGGTCCGGGACTTCCGCCGGAATGGAGGTGTAGGGCTTTTTGAGTGAATGGGTAGGAATAGAATTGAACTTGAGACATATTCCTAACGAGGGGCGCTTTTACTTGAGCATATATTTATTTATTTGTGGTTTCAAGGATTTGGAAGTGTTTTTTTTTTTTTTTTTTTGGTGCCGGTAGAGAGTTGGGGGTAAGGCAGTGAATATAAAATGTAGAAATTATGGCACAGCTTTGATTTTTATGTATCGAACAGAGAACGAATGAGTATATCATTGGAATTGATGAGGGGAAAGGGGGATGTGGCAACTGAATCTGTGTTTACTTGAAGTCTTAGGAAGTCGTCACATAAACTATTGAATTTAGTGGCCAGTGGATAAAGGTGATCAAAGTTAACTTGTTCCATTTGTTTGAAGAGAATATAGAGCCGTGTGTAGTAAAAAGGGGATATGGTCCAAGTTTTTACTGTGTGCACACAGCTTAGGGATAATGAGTCAATTATTTGCAATTTGATAACCATGCGGACAATTGGTTTTTAATATTAGAACAGTACATGTCTTGTAAGTGGCCATCAATATCCTTGTGTAATCCTGGAGGGATGTATTTCAACACTTAAACGAACATATCCTCACGAATTCGAAGGATTTATTGTACAAAGAAATTTGTCTTGGTTTTCATAGGAATGCGAGCGAGCGAAGCGAACAACTTTTCAAAGGTGATGCCTTGGGATTTGAAACGAAGTTACCCGTTTCAAAAGCTGAGTAGGAGCGAGCAACTGCGCAGAGAAGTAAAGTATTGGGATTTAGAGAAAAGCGAGCGACTGTCCAAAAATAAAATATGTATTGGGACTCGGACTTGGAGTCTTGGTTTTCAAACAAAAATGAACTATATCGAGCAAAGCGAGCGGAGTGAAGCTACCCTTCATCCGAAATAATGTGATGTCACTCCTAGAATGAACTAGAAATGTTGAATCACTTTGAATACGATGCTTGGTCAATCTTAATGGTGGTGTCACTATGAAGGGGTCGCATCATCTCCCTTTTATTTTGCTCCCCAAGTTGGCCGATTTGTGAGCTCACACTTACTGAAATTGTATGCGAACCACGTGTAATCCTGAACGGATTACACCACCCACACAAGGATTCCTAATTTCTCACTTATTTTCATCCACGCACGTGCACTTGTTCAGAATAACAAAAAAAAAAAGGATACACAAGTGTCACAAGGCAAATTATCCCATTAAAACTTCGCCTCTAATTAGTATATCGACTAGAGTAGTGTATACCTGCCTACATACCCCATACTATGGTGCGCACATGTTCACGTTAATTAACATAACTGCCTGAGTAAACACAATACATTCACATAATTGTGTTTCTATTAGAAAAAAATGTCAGCGATTTTTGTTTTCACAGAAACAACAACTTCGCCCCCGCCCCCCCTCGACCACGCCCATTGAGGCTTGTCGTTCTGCATATGAAATTATGTATTACAAAAAAAAATTAAAAAAAAGGCTCAAGGATCACAGTGTGAAAATCCACCATCAAGGACAATACCATGTTGATGTGGTATTCTGCTAGTGCCAGTTTGACTGTGGTCACCAAACACACATTTTATCCTCGAAAAAGGACGAAACGAAGGAATTCAATCTGCATAATTGAAATTTCGTATTCGGTCGTGGGTTTGGGCACTACATTCAAGTGAATGTATGCCTGACAAGTGTGTGTCCTTTGGCCGAGGTCAAATCGATAGCGTTTGATACCGTGGAATGTGAGATCGGAAGATAATTCTACTAGGGGGTGTCTTCCTTGCGGAATGTCGATGCGATTGCATCTGTGTGTAACAAAAATTTGCAACAGCTGTGCAAGTGTGAAATGGATGGGCAACTGTGCACCTGGAGGTGATAAGTCGATAGAGATAGTCTCGGTTCTATTGGTTTTCAATGAGCTTAGGAATTTGAAACCAATTTACTTTGTTAATTAGTTGATGGAATTTCATATATCCTCAGGAAAATTTAACACCTGTCGTTATAGTATGTTTGCGTAGTGGATATAGCATCCTTCTGAGGTCTATTTCTTAACGCAAACCATGAAAGTTACCCATATCATGTTTCTAGTAGTCATTCCGTTTCATTAATCCTCGAACCTTATAAAAACAAATCACCACCAATGCATTCAAGGTACAACCATCGTTAAAGGCAAGAAAAACAACTAAATTAACCGGAAATTCCTTCCATTACGGAACTAATGTTCCAATAATAGCACCAAACTAACCGAGGACAACAAGAAAAATTTATTCTTTGCATTATCCGTAAGCCTTGTGAACATCATACCCAACAACATACCAGGGAAATGTCAATTATTCATCGTTAAACCTTGAAAGAAAAGTCATCCTTGTATGTGTGTGTTAGGGTCCTCTTTTACAAGATTTTTTATTTTTATTTTTTGTTTGCTCTATGCTCCGTAGAGGTAACATCCACTTGTTAGGAGAGTGTGTCACATCCCAAGGACAACAGGGATGCTAACGATGAGGACTAACGTCATTAATGTACAACATAATGACAGTATGACGATGCAACATACTATTACACTCGCTCTCCCTCTCTTTCTCTTTGTGTGTGTGTATCGGTGGCATTATCATAAAAATAATTTGTAGTTTAAACAACTCCTGATGTTCGCCAAATGGGGTGCAAAGTGTTAAAGTTTTATTTTCTTCTTTGTTTCTCTTTAGAGGTTTTGTTATGCATTTTAATGGACAAAGTCAAAGGATGATGCTATAGATACCGGTTATCACCACCAGTAGCTGAAGTTTAACCTAATTTGCGGGTCAATAGATATTAATTAACCCTTCAGAGGGAGGGAATAAGGAAAACTTAAGCTATGAGTTGGTGACTGAAATACTCGTACTAGTTCTCAAACTTTAGAAAGAAAAATCCTTAGGAGTCATAAAGGGCTGCCATGACGATTTACTTGATGTCACTCTTGAGTGCGAATCACCCAGGATGTCAATAATTATTGCAAGTTCGCAGTCGCAGCCTTTGACAGTGGTCAATGATGCATCAACCACACGGCGGACTACATTTGATGATTTGGTAGTCGCCCACAAAATCATGGTGTTACGTCGTGTATTTTTTCCTTTTTTTTACAGTGTTGCAACTCGTAGGATGACCTTCCCAAGTTTATAAAAAAAAAAAAGCCTCTCAGTGCACATGATGTGAAGAAAAAAATGTTCAACTTCAAACCAAAATCGATATCTCAAGACCACCATTAACCTCCCGCACTCCCTTTCTGACATGTGATAACTTTAACCTTGCGGTCAATTCAAATAGGTCAACTTGTCGTAACATATTAATGTCAAATTGATACCCAATTAGTATGAGTTAGACGTTAATTATTAATACATAAAGTCACACAAACACAAATGAGTTCCGAAATGAAGAATTGAATGACAGCAGGACTAACATAACACGAAGGAAAAAAAAAAAAAAAAATCGGGATGTTGGGAAAGTTTATTTATTTTCATCTTATTATTGGCATCATAATTAAAAGCCTTTAAGTCATGTTTGTCAAGAAATTAAGACAACAAACGTTTGACATGTGACACTTAATGAAGTGAGAGGTAGTCGGGTGTAATTTTAGTGAAAGTGACAAAGAAGTACATAGATAGACTAATAACATTTGAAGGATAATATCGATTTAAGAATTTGTATGCGTTTGTTGACATTTAAATCAGTATTCGACAGGTCGTTGTTGAATTTTTGTAAAGTATCATCAACCCTAACCAAGTGACACAATTTCAATCAATGACGCAAGCTTACGAAATGAGTCACGGACACTTTAATTTGAGACGCATTGTCACCCAAAGCTATCGAGTATACAACCCTAATCGCTCTTATAAAACAACCCACTCCTTCTCACTTTAAGACGAACAGAAGTGAAATTATTCGCAGTAGCCTCCCTGTCTACAAAATATAATCTCCTTGCCAGAGGTGCCTACATTTCAATTGTTCATTCCGACACGACAAATATAGTCTGACCCTCAATACTGAATGTGCCGCCCTCGGTGTGTCTGTCTCGAAAGAATCCTGGCGGCATACAAAGCATCCAAAGCTCGTCTACATATGTGTATTCTTTTTCTGTTTTCAAAAAAATAAAATTCTATTGTGTACTGGGAATATCCTTGAATAAATATTTGCTTTCAGTAATTTCGTTCTCCACAACATCCATCCAGAGACACAGACCGCAGACAACTTTTTTTTTTCTTCTTCATATTGAAAGAGGAGCCCTTCTCGCGCACCAGTCAAATAACGAACATGTGCCACAATTCAAGGACATTCCAAACGTACCGAATCCTTATGCTGGTTCCTCTATTCCTCGCTTCGCTACTGTCTTCTGTGTATGGAGCTTAAAATTTACCACAAAAGCCATAAAACACAAAAAAAAAAACCGTCTCCCATATCCTTTTGGGCGAATTAGAGTTGAGACAAAAAGAAACAGAATATCCTGGCAAATATTATTTACAAGTAAAGTCGAAAATTTTACACAATCACTGTTGCCAGGATGTTGTGCTATAGTGTTACTGTTTGGTCCTGATGATTGCCAGATTCCTAGATGCAGTTTATTTTTCCGCAGGATGTTGATGTTTTGAATTGCGTGCCGAGCATATCGTCATCGTTCTTCATTTTATTTCCTTTTTTCTTGTTTCATTTTACGTTCGTCGTCCTGCTGCCATTATGAATACGGAAAAGAACAAAACACTAGCTTAGGTCTCTCTGACTGTATGTGTGGATCCATATAGGCGATGATGAGAAGAGAATGTGAATGCATTTATAGTTTCGCAAGAAAAAAAAAAAATGAACAGGATATATTTAGTGAAAAGGATTTCTCATGTTTTTTTTTTTTTCATTTAACTTTGCTCCTGTAACGGTAATGGAGATGGGGTTGAGATGGTAAGATGGGTGTGATGCAATTCTATTCAAGGTTTGTTATTGCAACTACAACTACTGATGCTGATGCTGTTGCCAACAACAAAACAACAAACCCCAACAAGTAAAACAACAGTCGCTCTGTTGTTACAGATGATGGGAAGGGTAATGCTTATGCTTCTAGCACTACTACTATTGCTATTGCTCCCTACTTTCACTGTTGACGATAATGATCACAATCATGATAATGATAATGATAATGATGATGATGATAATGTTGATGTTGATGGGTGGAAAAAGGACGATGATTCTAAAGCTGTTTTGTTATTTGTTGGCGTTGAATGCAATTAATGAGGCGTATGTCTCCGCAAGGGCTGAGAGTATCCTGCCATAGACAGAAAAAAAAAATTAACCAAGTGTAGAGTGTATGAATGTGGAGGAGTGTAGAGATGTTTATCAGTAGAAAGGATGTGCGTTGTTAATGTTTCCTCATTGTTGTTTTTCTCTTTTCTGATTCCCTTGTCCTGTAACATAGAAATAAAAATAAAATCCTTGTTTGTGATTTTACCATATTCTCGTTGTTGTTCCTCCTCCACTTCAAGAGAGTACGGAA
Organism: Criorhina ranunculi; assembly: GCA_951813785.1. Lineage (NCBI taxonomy): Eukaryota > Metazoa > Arthropoda > Insecta > Diptera > Syrphidae > Criorhina > Criorhina ranunculi. The sequence continues at coordinate 6,531,834 of OX638382.1, read as the reverse complement.
GAGATATGTATATAGAGAGAAAAAAATTATGAAAAACATAGCAGAAGCAGAAGCAGGATAAACACAAAGAAAAAAGTGCGTTCTCAAGCTGTGTATGAGTCCCGATTTATTATGCATTCAGCGACCGTTGTGAGATATATTGACGCCATTGCCAGCATGCCAAAAGCCTACTGCATGGTTGGTTGGTTCGTTTGGTTTGGTTGTTCGGTGGTGGTCTGGCCTTGATGGTCCTGGTGTGCCAGCATTCTTCTCCACCAGTTCAGTAAAACAATTTACATATCAAAAACAATTTAAAAAAATTTGCATCCGTAATTGATTTAACTTTTTCTGTGTTTACTATGTCAGTTACATAACTCATGACAGCGTCTGGTAGATTGATGATGTTTGCTGCTGTCGCTCTCAAAAGAGAGACAATAAAGTCTGTATGTGTGTCTATAAGCATAAATTTTAAGGATGCCGTGAGTGGGGGTTGGTGAAATTATAAAGGTCGTTAAAGTCTTAAAAAATGTTTATTTTCTTTTGTTAGCCGAGATCTGAATGTCCTTGGTAACAACTGTGGGCAACAGAGCCATCTAGTAAATCTAGTTCGAACTAATAAGTCGGGTTAGAACATTCTAAAAATCGATTTTGAAACGGTCGCTTGATCTAATTAAAAGCTCGACCTGTATTCAATTTAGGCAGACTGCGGCTTTAACAGTCGGTCATACATATGTGCTACGGTGACTTGAGGCTTTATTGAGTTTTTTTAGTCGTATTGAGTTATGATCGTAACTCGGTATTGACAACCGCAATCGGTGTAGAGAGGCTTCCTTTATCTCTGTGCGTACTGTGTGTTTCTATTTCCGACTTTTGTGTCCATTTTTTTCTGGGACGATTAAATCTTGCTGATCTCTTGCTTGAGCAATGCTTCGCACAATTTCGTCATTGCATACATCTAGGAAATGTTTTTGAATTGAGTGCATGAGTCTTCAGTTCTTAAGTCCAACATCAGAAATGCCTTCTTTCGAATATTCACTTCAGGACAGTAACTGAAGTTCGCTAAGACTTAAAGGAAGCAAGCAGCGTAATCTATGTTTACGAAGATGCCATCTGTCTTATTGTCCACACAATCACTTGTCTTAATATTTGACAAGGCCTTAGACGAATCAAATTTAGGACTTTGATATTCTTAAGTACGCTCAGAATAATGGGTGAACTTGACAATATCAAATCTAGTTCCTATTGAGTTGCAGAAGTTGGTTTATTCTGTTTCCTTCGTCAGTTATGAAAATTTGTTAGGGTTGAGGAAATTTCATGATGTTATGGAAAATTGTGTGGTTCTTTTCAGATCCTTCTCAGACTTATGAATTTGCCGGTAATTTTCTGACACTTTAACGAATACCACATGCTATAATAAATCGTCTGGTGAAATTCCCAAAGAAAATGAATCAAAAGCAATAAGGAATGACACTTTTGATTAGAATTTTGACTTATTTTTGATGACACTTATTCCGGAGCAATTTACTTCATAATCATCTTCTCGACTGTAAGCATCCTTTGCTCAATAAATTGAAAAGTTATAAAAAAAAAAGAATTCCCCTATAACCCGAAATTGACTGTGCATCACAAACAGCTTAAATTATACATTCCACTCAAGACCACAAAAATTACATAACTTTCCCTCAAAATGGCAAACGACGAGTCCTTAAAAAAAAAACGAGAGAAGCTCCCATTTGGTTAATTTTTAATTCCCCCCTCACAAATGCACACTTAACCTCAAAAATATGTTCTATATGCAAACAAAAACAAAATGTTCCCATTTAACCTAACGGATATAGCACAAGACACTGAGCCTGCTCCAACAATCAACAACGTCTGCAAGTAGCAATAACTGCACAATTAAATTTTAATTGGCCATCAAGCATATATACATTGTGCACCGACGATCTCCTCATGGTATAACATCGATTTGCTTACCTTTTTGTTGAACATTAGGCCTATATTGCCAAAACGTAGCAATAAAAACCACCCGACAAAAAAACGAAAAAAAAAAACCGATTCTCCATCTAAACGAGCAATCTACGAGAAAGAGACTCAGTTTCCCTTCATCCCCTAGACATGAGCTTCAAGTACTCAACGAAAAAGTGCACATAAAATATTTAAAAAGGTCTAAAAAAAAAAAAAAAAACATATTTCGACTTGGGATGGGTATAAGGAAATGAAAGTGATGTTCTTGTAGAAGGCAGGTGCCTTAGTTGGCACTTTTTTGAGTTTTGATGAATTAAATGAAGCAATTGCACCCCCAACCAAAACCAATCCTCTGTCAACCGCTGTGTGGAGGCCAACCGACGTAATAAATCAGCCCTTGTTGGGTTATACTTTCCACTTGTGAAAGGTAATTAATTTTACCGTTTTTTTTTTTTTTGGTTTTACATTTTCAATTATTTTAATGCACTTAGCTTTTATTTTTGTGAATTTATTGTTTTAATCAGCTTTGAGTAGAGGGTCAGCTTTTGGGTGACAGTCATAGCGCACTCTCAGGAGTATTGTTGGTATTTATGCCTAAAAGAATCTAATACACTTGCACAAGGCAGTCGATATTTTTTAGCTCTAATAACCAGCCCGTTGGAAATATCCGAAATGTCATCTACGTAGGCAGTGCATTTTGTCCCACTATACCTTAGTAAGCTTCATCAGTAGGAGTGTGGTTTAAGGCGCTACCCACTGCCACGGGGGGTCTAAAAAGTTATCATCTTTCAGGACTGTACTCATTTGATGGATATGTGCCTAGAGAAAGACAGAAACACTAACAAGTTTCAGGCCGAAATGGACATGGCATCCAGCAGAACTTTCCTGACACGTAGCAATTTTGAAACACAAAATCTCCCCTTTTGCTTCCATCAACAATCCTCATCTCAAAACTTAAATACGGGAAACATTCCGCATCAAATCGAAAAAACTCTTTTCAAAATATACTAAGCCTGTCGCTCATCGTTGCCACCGCCCTACCCCCAACCAAAACTCACAAAAACTTCTCCGATTAGTGTACTCAAGTATTTGTATTTTTCTTTCAATTGAACAATGTTTAGATACTTCATGCGAAATTTTCAGCATATACTTCGTCATTGGTGTGGGAGAACAAACATATTTTCTGCAAAACCATTGCGTAACCACCCTCTCGGTGTTGTTCAGGCAAACCCCTGCCTGAGTCCTTGCCAACATTAAAGAGTCTCTAAAACATCACTAAAACTTTCCAAGCAAGCGGCTTTGAATACGTTCAAGTTGAGTTTAAATTGCTAATTTTCCCTGAACACTTTTTCTCTGTTGCACATTTCGCTTTGATGATGAGGAAAAGGCGCTCGCCTGCTTTCTCGAGAAACTACGCAATGAATTCTACGTCAAGGATAAGCTTTCTTTTCTGAGTTGATGTGGAAAATTAGGGAAATTATTTGACGCTAGCATTTAATGAAATACCCTCCGATAGATAGGGATCGAGTGGGTGGTAAAAGTCTTAATTTAAAGCTCGTCACATCCTTTACACGGATACGCACATCTGACGGGACATGTGCGAATCTTTCAAGTACAAAAGCAATCATTTGTGAACGTAGCATGAATCTCAATCTTCTCTAAAACCATCCTTCTCTCGCACAAGATGGATCCCCAATTTGCGGAAAATATGTTCTCGACAATTTCGCACTAAAATTTCGTTACTTCCATCGAGAGGCACACCTGCTGTTTATGCATCTCTCATGAGTTTGGGCACACTATCGTACAAAATCGAATCCTATTTGAAGTATACAAACACTAGATTGGTGTGTACACAGAGATACAAAAGGACGACGCGACGATGGAACTGCGAAGCACCTCACCCAATCTATTTGGCGAACGAATTGCGGAAATATTTCGCAGGAGTTTTAGCTAAACATGTGAAAATCCGATTTACCCAGTGTTACAGTTTTACCTTTTGTGTGTAAATCTACACCAACACTAATGCCACTACCACCTGGGCCACTGCTCGTCCTGTACAGCTCCCAAGTAGAACCTCAGAAAATCCACCCAATTTGTTCATGGTAATGAAGTGAGCACGTACTCGAACGCAATTTTGCATAGTGATACGATATCTGGAATGGGAATGGGGTGCGGCATTCGTTTTCCCCTCCTCCACTACCACCAAAGACAAAGGACGTGCTATGAATACATACTCGTACTCCACCACTATCGATTTGGTATATGGCGCCTCGCCTTGCTTCGAACGCATTACAAGCCCCATCATCCACACTGTGAGGGAAAATTCGTCTCAGGGCTGAACGTTGGAGATTTCAACCTGAATTTTCCAACTGCAGATTGTGGTAAAAAAGAAGAAAAAACTAAAGGATTTACGGGACAAACCCGTAGCAGCATGGCAACATGCCATCACGTGGTTCGAATTCGAAAAGCTTCGATTTATTGCCATGTAATTAGAAATCCTGTTGATCATCATCATCCTGGTGGTAGTAGTGCTGTAGCTGTGATTTTATAGCGACTTAGTACGTCATTAAACGGGATGTGACTTTAATTTGTTTGAACAGACAAAGAAAACATAGTTAGAGTAAGGAAATACACACACACACACACACACAAAATGAAAGAAAAAAAGTTTCACTTCACCTCGAGTTGGAGTAGCCCTTTGGCAGTATACCTACATACCTGTGTGAGGGTGTGTTATGTGTTAGTGAACTAATGGGCCCTACGATGGAGAGTTGAAAAGGATTCCGCTTCAGTTGAAGATAACTTGGTAATTGAATTAGATTGATGATGAGACTCAGGATGGGAAATGTTGGAAATCATTGCACACAAAGGATCTGGTTGAAGGACTGAAAAGGAAGTGCGGTTGCATTTTGTAATTAAGTTGACGAGTTGGATCAGAATCGAAGGTTGAGTGGTTGTTGTTTTTTGTTCGCTTAAGAAGAACTTATTCACGAAGGTCAATGAGTCTAAATTTTTTGAAAAAAAGAGATTTTCTAACCTACAAACTGGTTGCATTTGATGGAGGAGTCTTGTTTGTATTCTGAAACCTACGGCTACGAATATTCTGGAATCTCAAGAGAACTCACAGCAGCTCAATTGTCTGTAGTCCACTGTCAAGGAATAAACCCCCACGTAGACATAGACTATAATGAGACAACACACTATGCAGTCATAAGATATTTTGTAAGATATATCAAGTACAAAAACCATTTTTGTGATGGGAACGTTGAGTTGGTTTACGATGTCACTACGTAGTTCATGAGTGGATTGAGTTTAACTACTTGAGGGGTTTCTGCATTGGACTGCTGATGGTGCTGGTATAAGTTGGAATCTATTCAAAACAGTCCTCCTATAAAAATTCTTTCTTTAATTTAAAATCTTATTTCCTACGTAAGTATCTGTTAATCAAACAAAAAAAATCAAATCATTCCCACTTCGTCACTTCTTCCAGGCCATGTCCTTGTTCGCTCACAAAGAACTGTCAACTTTTCTAACAATCAATTCATCCTTTACACAACAACAACAAAATTAACACAAAACATTGGTAAAATCCTTAAACACACATTCTCACATCATAACAAGGACCAAGGCACACTAACAATTTTCAAGCTCTTCCATGGCGTGTTTTTTCTTTTTTTTTGGGGGGGTTTTTGTCACGCTTCCTTTTTTTTTTTGTCATCATTCATTTCATTTGTTTTACAGTAAAAATTTATGAGTCTCATTACAATCCAGAGTGTACCATCTGTGTACTTTTCACACATACACACAACGCATACCTATATTTTATTTTTTTAACGAAAATTTCTTCATCCTTTTCATCCTTGTCACAGTGAAACTGAATGCGCAAGGGCACAAAAAAAAAAATTACAACTTTCATAATTTATTTCTGTTTAATTAGTATTCCTTAGTAAGAAAAAAAACCAGGACTCACGTAAAACAAATATAATGTTGTGAATGGCAATTACGGTCCACACAAATGAACAAGGGGAAATTAAGTTTTTTTTTTCAATTTATTGGTGGATTAACCAATATCAATCAGTTGGTGGGAAACAAAATATTACACAATCGGTGGAAGGGGAGTGGAGGTAAATTTATAGTCATTGCATGGGACCTACACGCCCTAGGATATTATAAAAAAGGATTTTAAGTTATTCATGGGCTTGGGGTATTGTTGTGAAAGTTTAATTTTATGGATGCTAAGTCACATGAGACGTATTTGATACGATTTGGTGCAAGTTTACTGCCTTAAAGTCTAAGTCGGAGTAAAGTGAAGGAAGACAGCAAACTATTTATTCATAGCTCACAGAAAAATCGGGGAATTTACGTGTTGGCTTGGACACTCGCATGGTCACTATGCACGGTCTTATATCAAAGAAGCTCGAGGTGAACCAGGGCCCCAAAAAATAAGCATTTCCAACTAGAACAATCCTTAGCCAGCTTCCTCCAGTTGCATATGCTGAATAAGTAAAGGTCATCCCCATTTGCGTACGCCATCGAGGTAAAGTCGTCCTCTTCTCACGGGTCGATGTAGTCATTCCTCAAGAGTGGAATTGAAGATTTTTCAGGCTGCAGCATTGGTGTTCATCCGCTATTCTCCAGGTGAAGTTGTACAGCTCGTATAGTTCGTCTTTAAATCTACTCATCCAAAAATCGTCACCGTAGGTTGGACCATAAATCGAACGTCGAACTTTTCTCTCGAAAATTTCATTCCTTTTTCACAAAATCACAATACAACAGGACGGCGATGATGAGGGTCTTGCTGAATAGTTGAAGTGAGCGACCCACCTTAAAAAAAATATCTGGATCAGTGTGGAAAGTTTTTGAAAGTATATGATTCTTAATGTTTCCAATTTTAAAACTGAAACACATCGCTCACTGTTGAAGGTGAACTCGACACACATCCTTATCCTTAGCTTGTATATTGTCGATCAAAAGGTAAAACTCCTCACAAAAGGAAACTTTTTTGAATCCATCGAAACGGGATCCTTGCTTAATTCTCCTAATGAAGTGTATCTCCAGGAATTTCTTCTACAAAATGTATGTAGTTTCCTACAAGACAGAATAAATCCCATCTTAGATCTTCAAGTTCATTTAAATTCCCCAAAAAAGGTAAACCCTTCCATTTGGATCGACTACAGCCACAGATTCATATCCGTTTGCCTTCAAAGTTTGGCTTCAAGCTGCAACAAAGCATTCGCATTCGGAAATTTACTCCACAGAAATCATCATCCTCATCATCATCACTGCATATTTCGAAAGTTTATTATCCAAGATTTTTGCAATACATCCTAGTATACTGGCTGCATTGTTGCAGCGTATTCTGTTTCATCCTTGTTCAATTCTAATCCTGTTGCTTGTGCACAAGCTATTGCCATTAGCAAAAATTAAAGTGTACAAGTCGAGGATAGGATATTTTACTAACGAAACAAAGAAAAGGACATGGACCATACGAGTGTGTGTCTGTTTGTATGATTTGCCCAAAAGGACACTGTAATAATATTGCACTACAAAACAGACCACCATCTCATGCATGAACATTTTGGGTCTTCTTCTCCTTTGCTTCGATAACAATAAATGAATGCACTGACATGGATGTGTAGACACGTACACACACACAGAGATAGAGATGTAAACCCTGGAAGGACCAAACTATCCTCTAGATGGCAACTTTGCATGAACATACAAATGGAGGCGATTTAAACGAATGAATGAGTCAAGGAAACCCGGACCACGACCACGACCATCAAATGCAGGAATAAGTTTCATATCCATGTGATGCGCAGCACAGACAAGTTCCAAACTCAAGAAACAACAGTCAAGGATAAATGTCTATTGCACCTGATGATGCTCTAGCATTATTTTTTTTTTTTGGATTAATGGGGTGGGTGTATGCTGAAAAGTGAATTCAAGAAGATTTCGATGAAAGGATAATGCGCCGAGGGGTTCTTCTCACTACGTAAGTGTATCCTTTGGTCTGTCAGCTGCATTAAGCTCAGGTAACCTTTCTGCGCTTAGGAAATAAATTTTCCAAAAACTCTACTGCGGTGAAATAAAAAAAAATAAAAAAATTAAATAAAGGAAGCCAGAAAGGATGTGCAACTTCTCGAGTTAGGTATCTCTTGCCTTCGTTCGTTCGTTCTATCTCCCATGCGGCATCAAACAATGTGACCCTAGAGTGTATTTCGTGCAGATGGCACAAGGACTTTTGTAACATAAGGTTTTTAGTCTCTAATGGGATACATATTTACAGTTACAGTGAACGGAAGTAGACTTGCCATGATAATAAGTATGTGACAATAGGTAAAAGGCGAAAGGAGGAGTTTGGTAAAAACTTAAATTGCGGCTTTTTCTGTTAATGGTTTTCTTTGACTTGTGGTGTGATGTGCAGAGACAGGATATTTGAAGTCCTTTTCGAGAAGGATATAGGTGTCAGTGTGTATAATGGAGTTGTTGGTCCTTTTTTTTAGCACTTAACAAGTCCGGTATCACTTTTCGAGGATAAAGCTGATGTTTGTGAGAGCATTTTCAAACGGGACACTAAGAGGATTTATTTTGTGATGTTACAAATGCCAGGGAGCTTAGAATTTTTGAAAGGATCTCTAGCACCTCTAGGACATGCATTTTTTATACCAGCTGCTCATATTTTTGTAAGGAAGCTGTTAATATTCGACCTTAGCCCGGAGTCCACTTTGACTTAACGTTGACTATAGACAATGCTTCCCTGTCTTTGCACACCGAGTGATAAGCCTGAGAAAACCTGCTTAACAGAATGAATAAACGAACAGAAAATCAATGCTTGGTCACGTGATGAACTTGCATCTAAGCTGTGGTATAAAAGGTCATGGTCATGCCTCCTGAACAGAACAGAATGAAAATGCTATTGTCGATACGCTTAATTTTTCAAGGACAACGACACGGCAAGAGACCCTTGAAAACGAACTCATCTATAAGTTAAGTAAGTAGATTTCTTCTTAAGTGAATATCAGTTTGAATGCACTGCACAAGTGTTGGGTCTCCTAGGCGATTAAAACTCTGCTTGAAAGACCAAGTAATTCTCAGAGGAGCAGACTCAAATCACTTAATAAAACTTTTATCGTTGAAAAGAAATTTTTAATTACTGAACAGGAATACCACTTAAGTCGCTTCAAAACTCCGTTGCACATTGAAGTACATTTTTCAAAATCTAAGTACACCCGCTTTTCAATACAAGACAGAAACCCTTCTAGGGCATGTACACGCCCAACACGCATCAGGTACCACTCGCAGTGTAACCAAAAATAAAAAATTCAATTACAGACAGTAATTAATAAAATTAGAGAAAAACAGCACCCATCCAACAAAAGACCCTATTTCAAGGGAAAAACATTTTTTAATTACAGAAACGACCCAAAAGTGCTTTCAAATATACTGAATTACCCTTGAACTTGCTAGGCACGTTGAATAAAAATGAGCCTTTCACTGAGTCAACGCGACACACCCTCTTATTAATTAAAAGCCTCTGCTACATGATGCTACTACGACCACTTTGTCGGAGCCCCCTGTTCGGCCTAGCCCAGCTCACACTTGTATTATTATGAAATAGAAAATTAAAAATTAAAAGCAAACATTCAAAATGTGAATAACCTTTCTATTACGTATCCTCAGCCTCCCAGCGTTCACTTTTTCTACACTGCTGATGCAAGGTCCTTCAACATAATGCCGCGGCGGTTCCATGCATGGTGGTCCCATGGGTCTGTTTATATTCCACCTTCGTATAAATTAGCATAAATTTAGGTCCTTTTTATTTCCAACTCCCATGTGTTTGCCCACCCCAAACGTTGTCCAATCCGTGTGTGTGTGTGTGTATGGATCCCGTCGGCTACCCTCGACATTTTTTACTTTTTTTTTGATTACTCAGCGAAAAAAAATTGTACGTCCTCTCGTATGACTTCATAATGTCGCATAATTCATATGTTACGTATACGCCCAGAGGTTCTGGTGGTTCCCTTGAAAACGTTCACTGTTGCTGGAAAATTATGTCATTTAATGGCGGAGAGGTACAATTGCGAGTATGTGTGTGAAGGGTGATTCTCTTTTTTTTTATGGTTACGTGTGCACAATTAAAATTGTTAAGATTTTTTTGGAAACTGACGAATGAGTCGTGGTTGTAAAGGGATTCCAATGTGGGAGCACAGGTGTATCTTTGGAGAATGGAATCCCTACTGCCTGGCATTTAAATGTTAAACAATTCTCTCTGTCACTTTGTATAAAGAGTGGTCGTTAAGGGTGAGGCCATGAAATTATGGTGGAGCAAAAAGGAATGTGGTAGCCATGTACATTTTTAGGGCGCAAACTTGCAAGTTTTAAGTTCCTCGGCCTAAGATTTACGTGATGAATGGTTTTTACTATACGATGTGGACCTAGAAACGTGTTGTCGTGACAATCAGAAGTAAGTGCTCCTCGGTCTCATGAAATTTTTGTTAGAATTTCCGTCGATTAGAAGTTAGGAAAAGCAAGTAGTATTCCCAATCAGAATCTGGGTGAAAAATCATATACTGTGCGGGCTTAGGTCGTTAAAAGGAGAATAATAGAATTTTTAAGGTTTTTCCCGTCTCGAGATAGTCGCAGCCCATCTTGCCAAGCTTGGAGCCGATTTGCATTTGAAACAGGGACTTACTAACTGAATTGAACAGAAAGACGAAACTCCCTAATGACGCTTCCGTGTGTATAAAAAAATTAAAAGGATAATTTGCAACAAAATTGGACCAGTTTTCGGCGTAAACTGGAATGTATGTTAGGCTACCAGACCATCCTTTAAAATGCCATCCATTGATAGATAAAGTAATATCATGTGTCAGTCAGCTAGTATTTCTGAACATGCAAATGGACTCAAGGTTCGGTCTTAGGACCACTACTTTTCATCTTATTCACAGATGATGTATTACCAGCGCTCTGAAACAAATTTACTGACGTCGATGACCGGGTTACAGCCACACAGTATCACAAGTTCACTCGGTGGAGATTCTTTACGAAGACCTCACTGTGCAAACGGTGCTCAACAGAAATAGGTAACGCATTACCCTGTCGATAACATTTTTTGCTATCTTAGATCTGTGTCGTTCAGAGGAATAGCTCTGCCGATGCTTACAGGAAAATTCCAACACCTTCTTTGTTGGAAGCCTGTTGCTTATTCTCATGACGTATCTAAGCCAATTTGACCGCTTCTTGGACTAAATCCATATATTTTTGGTTAAATTAATCCAACGTTTAGGAAGAACTCCGCCTTCTGGGGTTTCGTCGATTTATCAGCATCGTGGATGTTAACTTGACAAGGAGCTCATTTATAGAGTACTTATGCTTGTAAAAAAGTTGTAAACAGAGTCAGTCCTGATGAACTTGTGGTTCTCACAGTAGGGATGTTTCTATGCGATGCATAGATGCTTCTTTTATAACCACCTTTCGTTCGAACTTTTATTGTCTTAGAAATTATGTTTAAAGCCGTCTACTTTCGTTCGAAAGTGAAGATGGAATCAATGACACACTTTAAAACTTAAACCTACCATGGTCGGCTTAAAAATCCGCCTACGACTTGGACTTGGTTGAACTTGATTAATTAAAGAATTCTGTAGTTTTGACAAATAAAATATTTAAATTTAAAATTTCTCTCTTGGAAAATATAATAAGTCCTTCATGACCTCTTTAGCAACTGCCATCTTCCATCGTCACCCGTCAGTTCTCCAATAATACCTCAAAAATTCATAATTCATTCATCCACTCCTCCCAATCTGGGCGCACAGGTAATTCCCCTTATTTTTCACCTGAATAACAATGTCATCATCCTGATTTCATTCTCTCTCTCAGTCTCTATCTCTCTCTTTCTCTTTTACTCGTCCTGACAAAGAAATTCCACTAAGCTCTACTTCGAACACGACACAATCGAAATGATACAAATATACAAACCAGTAGGACCATCTGCCGCAGGATCTGTCACCTTTTGTAAATATCTATAAATTTAAAATACAAACTCCTTGCCCCCTCCAATTATCTCTCTCTCTTTCTGTAGCTCTGAATAAGGACGACAGGTGGTACACGCCATATTGAATAAAAGGAAAAACAAATCTGTGTAGCATCTTTCAGGGATAATCCTTATTGGGAGCAGTCGTTCCCAACTAGAGAAATATACTCGAAAAGAAAATGTCCCTTGATTTATTTTTGAAATGTCTAATCTTTGATTGGGTTTTGACTTAACTCCACGAGGACCACAGCAGGACCTAGAGCCATCAGCATATCCTGATTTCTCCATCCAAATAGAATTTAATAAAAGACGCGTTTGTTTGCGTTCATCTTCGTCCCCCTTTAAATACAATTACATATCCTTATTACTTTTTTTTTTTTTTGTGAAGTACTTAGTCTTGTATAATAACTGTCACATCGAATCCTAGCGAAATGATACACACACACACATAGAAACACAAAACAATAGCAAGATGAAGATTATAGATGAAATTGAAACTCAAAAACAGAAGGAGGAATAACGAAAGGGAAACGTTCCATTTTTGTTGCTCTGGTGTCCTTTTTGTTGGTTTTTGTTTTTGTTTCGGCATCCCGTTATGAGTATGATTTTCCATTGTTGCGCAGCTTTCGGCAAACGGATTTTTGTAAAATTGAAATGACTTTAAGGATTATTGAAGAGAAAGGTAGAGCAGAGCAGGATAAGTGAGCAAATTTTTAGATTAAGGATGGCAGCAATTGTCTCAAGTGAATTTTGAATAAAGTGGCTTCGTAGATTTGAATAAATAGGAAGAAGGATCAAGTTTAAAGGTAAAACTTGAAGGAGGTACTATTACTGATTTGTGTGGATGTCGTTGTTCTCTATTGAAGTGCTTTCTGAGGTAGTAGTTCGTGCTAGAGTCGAAAATAGGAATTTGGAAAGGGTGAGATTCTGAGTTGAAAATTCGAAAGTCTAAACGAAGCTGTGGAAGAGTTGGGATGGATTTGAAATGGAATTAAGCTTGGAAATCGTCTTGAGTGGATCTTATTTGGAGTTTATCCGAGAGTTAATGGTAGAAGCTAAGAGTTCTAGTTAGAAGCAACTAATTTCGGTTGGATTTACATGAGTCTCGAACTTAAAATTGTTCGTTATAGAAGATGGTCCTAATGTTCAAACCTTACATGCGACTTTTTATGCGTATTTACAATTTTTGCTAGCGGAGGGGACGGAAGTTACTTCTGTCTTATTAAAAAAGTCCTTCCTTTCAAAAATGCATACTCAAAACTTTAATAAAACTGAATCCCAATGTGAAGAGATAGACAAGAGAGGAGGTACTGAGGCTCACTTAGTAGTCACATTTAAGGCAGATTAGCATGTATTCTCTCGCAACATCGGCGTTTCATACACACACAACCCCATTTGGGGAAACCCCTAACAAAATTTCAGAATTAAACTGAAAAGCAAGGACTCTTATACAGTCCACATATTATTCTGAGGCAACATTTCAAAACCCCTTCAAAGGACATCATATAAACAAACGAAGGAAAAAAAGAGGGATATCACAGCTAGCAGACGTTGTTGTCTTCATCCGTTGCGTTACGGTATGCTGATGAGAATGTGCTAAACAATGGTAAGTACTGTTCAAACCTAGGACTTCGACGTTCATACCTCTAACGTTCACCCGGGGGATTTCAGAGGATTTTTTTTTTCGTTTGTTTCCTCTTTGCAGTTCTCCACCAAAGGATCTTCATCGGATTCACTTCAATTCGCTTCTGCTTCCTTTTTTTTTGCAATTCAACGTATCCAACTGATTTGCTATTTGCTTTCTCTCTCTCTCGTTTACATCCTTTTTTTTTATTCCTTTTGTTCGTTTCATTTTTCCTCAATGCGCCTCATCGTAAATCTGATTAGATTCATTCCTTAGTGCCAGGTATAAGTCCATGGAATTGGATGAACTGCCATCCAACTCTTTCTGCCGCCCATCACAGTGGTTTCAAGGAATATGTCTTTCCCTTGCACAGAGTAAAAAGGAGACGAGAGAGAGCAAAAAAAATTGAGCTTCTCCTATAAGGATTTGGTTCCATTGAATTTTTCGTCCTGGATAAGGTAATATTTTCTGAATGGATTTGTCTCATATTGTTGAAGACATCCTTTCGTTCTGTTACCAATTTACGTCGTGTGGGCGGTCTATGGTAGTAGGTACCTCACCTAGCCATATCCCATCTCGTTAGATAGTAAGATATGACTTCATTTTCTTGGATCGTAAAAAAAGGATTTTTTTCTTCCTTCGTTTGTCCTTCAAAGAAAATGGAGTTAATTACATAGTCAAAGGAGATAGTGAGAAAGCTTTCCTGATTGAATATCCCTTCATGGAGTGAATGATGAATGAAATGAACTAATTTATCCTTTTTTCCGAGTGTCGAATATTCAATAAGACTACTCTCTGACTCTCTTATCGATTGAACTGTCAAATGTCCTTTGCTTCAAGGTGAAAGGATTAGAAATCGATAAAATATATCCAACAGAAGGATGCTGCATCATTTACTACTCGAAATCATTGTCATTCGTAGACAAAAAAAAAAAACGTACAAACGCTTAAAAATGTCTTTAATTGAGATGGATGCCGACTTGTAGGACAATCGGGAAGACAGTTTGACACTTAATGATTTGACATTTGATTTCACGAGCACGTTACTTTGTTTTATGAATACCAATGGTTGTTTAATTAAATATTGAAACGCATTTTTTTTTTAATGGAATAAAAGGATTCAAGTATTTGTGTTGTGGGAGGGGAGGAAATTGGAAAAGGCTTGATGTGATAGCCCCTGGGATGACAGTGATTAATGAACGGAGGGGAGTTTGTAAACAATTTTGCTGTTGCACAGTGTTGTCAAGGGGAATTGAGTTGATTAATAATTTTTTTTGGGCTTTAGGGTCAGTCAGGAAGTTCCTTACAGACCTTTTAAGACTGATGTCAGCTATGAGCAATAATTTTTCCACTGTGACTCCATTAATTTTGAATTTCAGAAGCAAGGTGTGACCAGTTTTCGTTTATTTGTAATCCTGCGCGTCATGGGTCCGTCTGCTGTCGACTATCAAACCTAAGTAAGGTTGAACAAACGAAAATTCTCAATTTCTTAAACTCGAGGACCATACTGCTCCGCGGAAGTTCAGTTTGAAGCCGGAACAGGTTTCTCAAGATGATGGGGGGCTCTCTTATATCAGGGCGCAAGTTCTGCAGGTTAAGGAGTCGTTTTCATAAAAAAGCAGAGACATATAAAGAGATTTTGACTGTGAACCGCTGTATCCGACGGGAACAAGCGATCCAAAGGCTTAAGTCGCGTTCTACCACTTTAGCAAGAAGAACGCATTCGGTGCGAACGGTGATTATGCATCCCAATACTGGCTGTCGCCAATAAGAGCTCTGTCTCTCGGTCGAAGTTTTAATCTAGCACCGATACATGCCTTGGACTTGCTCGTGCCTATCGAGAAGGTTTGGTTTCATCAGCTCATCATCCTGTAGGTTGGCATTACATAAAGTGACCTCCGTGGTTCTGGGGAAAGTTCTCAGCTGTTGCGTTTTCCTCAAGATGAAGAGTAGTGCTCCTGAGTCCAATGCTTTTCAAGTTCCAAAATAATCACCAAGACATTTTTTAAGGTTCCCGGACACATCTTTGTCTGTCAGCGCGTTGTTAGCTTATGTCGTAGTGCTGTAGTGGCAAAAGTTGAGGGATTATAGAGCTTAGACCGGAGCCATTCACTTACCAGTGACAGTCTCTAAACTTAGTCTGACTAACTAGAGCACAAGTTTTTCATTTCTGGGTGTACCCGTGTGTGACCCTGCAGATGAGTGTCACAAGGTCATATCGTCAAACTCTGTTCGGCCTTTCCGCAGTCTCTTTGTCGATTTTGGAGCAGTTCGTTGTAGTTGAATAGGCTTAAATGTCGAAGCCAATAGATTGCTCTACTCGATTTTCCTTTACAGAAATTTCGGTCTTTTAAAGGCCTTACTGTGTAGAAGACAGTACTTCTTGGTAAGAAGCTGGCCCTAGTCTCATTAGTCAGAGTATCATCACTTACATAACAATGAGCCGGGTTCCACAAGATAGATGAGAGGACTGGACTGTCTTCGCACAGTTAACAACGCACTAAGGCAATTCTTCTCAATCTGGTCTTGGGAATGAGGGCTTTGTAACGGGTAAAAGTCAGTTGGTGGTCATCGAAATCGTAAATTTAAGTTTTGTTAGTTATCTTTAAAGTTTTCGACAAGTAGTCATTTCCTGTTTGTGATATCATGCTACGAGTTAAAGCAAGCACCTACAGAAGGGTTACACATACTTGTTGTGGATAATGGAAGCCACTACGAAGAGCTTTAGGAGTCTCTTGGGTAAGATGTCGACTCGAATGATGTTTGGTTGTTGGTTTCTCGATCTCTCGCATAGCTCTCTCTTGAAGGGAGATGAATCAGTGATGACTTTACATCTGCCTAACTTGGGTAGTAAAAACTGAGGGAAAATTCTTCTGCCCACCAGAGCTCTTATTCCTCAATCCTCCTTTAACTTTTAAGTCACACATAAGAAGCACATACATCATTTTCTCTCACTCGAAATCCCCCCTAAATAAAACAGCGCCACGAAAAATTCTTAAGAAATATTGTATGTGCTTCCGGTTTCACATGGCACCCCTCTTAAGCCATCTCTCATATAAACTCAAAGTATATCGCGTTGTGTAGAGATGCTTTAATAACTTTTCTTGGAGCTACTTAGCGTCAACTTATCCAGACAGGGTTAAAAACCCCCAAAAGGTTAAAGCCAACATTCACCCAGCCGCCATTCATTCACCCAGCAAGGAGTAACCCTCTCAGACCGCCCATTTTTCTGTTTTTTTTTTGTCTCTCCAGGTTATAAAATGTAAATGTGAAAGGTATATTCCCCAAGGTCGACGTGTGTTTCTCTCGGTTCGAATGGATGAGCACATACTACATGCATACTTAAATCCGGAAACGGACGGTTATTCCTTCTTTCAGTTTTTTTTTTTTTTTTCATGCCGACAACGAAGACTCGATACAGAGAAAGATAGAGAAAAAAGTATCCTTGATCCTTGTAGGGTATGTAGGCAACAAGTTTAAATTATATTTTTCTGCTGTTTCATGAAGTCCCCCATTTTTTTTTTTTTTTGATTTAACATAGCTGACGGGCTGTTTGGCTCTGCATCTAAGTGTACGATTGCTGGTTTTGAATTGAAGGTCCTGTTTGAGAATTGTTGCGTGGACGTAGTCCATTTTTTATTACTAGAATCGCAATTGTGTTGGATGCAGCCATGGCCAGGATATACACATTTTCTACATACATCCTGCAATTGCAACTGTAAATTCAAAAGAGAGGTGGAATGGTTTCACTTCAAATTGGAAGTAAATGTCTGCAATTGAAAGTTTTCTTGTGACCGTTACATGTACGTATGTGTGTATGTGTATCGAATATGTCCTTATACACGTTCTGTGGGTTTATTTTGTGAGTTGTACGTTCCTTTGCCATTTTTGTCGGCCAATGTGGCCATGTCATATCCTGTGCTATTTCCTGTTTGAACTTTCCCATCAAATGCATCATTCTATCTTCAGCGATGAGGTATGAGATGCATGCTAAGCGAGAGAATCGACGACAGGACAGAAAAAAAGGACGAGGCATGAATATGAAGTTTTGATGTTCTTTATGGATCTACACTCCAGAGTGTATCGCTACGAAGAAGTGTCCTGTGTCCAAATGAAGTATGTAGTTAAAATTCATGTGGGCTTACAGAAAAAAAAAATAAAAAAGTGCAGACGTCTGTCATATCAAGCCGATGAAGAGTAGCGGTTGTAGGGAGGAAGTCTTAGAAATGCTTCACTTTGCAAATTGTGTGAACATTGGAAGGGTAGTTTCTTTTCCAAAGTTTGGGTTGATGAGCATTGAATGGCCATGACTTCAATTGGAATATAACTCAACCAGAAAGTTTATATCCCACGATAAAATTCTTGCCGTCTTTTAATCTATCATCCTTTTTGCAAACAAATATTGTCCCGCTTTCTTCCTCATCATCATCCCGATGATTAGTTTTTTAAATTATTAAGGAATCTAGGTCAACCTGTGCTATTGGAATTCATTTTGTATTAGATAAAATTCTCATGGGAATGTTGGGTCTAAAGCTCTACCCCAACATCAGACTATCATCACCTCCATCTGAATCCTATTATCCTTTATAAGAAATTTTTTGAATAGAACACATTTTTTTTCTTCTTAATTTCCGGTATTTCTATGAAAGGTAAATAGGGACCTTCATTCACATCCATGGGGTTGGGTCCATATTTTTTTTTTTTTGGAAGCGAATATCATGAAGAGGAGAAATTTATAAAGAACTCCTGATTCTCAAGGACGAACGTGGGGTTTTTTTGTTTTTTTTTTAAAGGAAATGTGTTTTCTAAGCTTAGTTTTTTTTTTATCTGAGTAATATCCTTTTTACACTTTTCATTTTAAGATTTCCAAAATTTGTATATGAGGAGTAACCTTGAGTAGAAGATCGTGTGTAAGGATGTGTATTGAAATGTCAAGATAGATTAGGTGTGGTTTTTGTTGGAAGTGGACATTCATAAAATCGAAGACAATGTACAGCTCACATCCTTATATTTTCTCTTCCAATCTCCATGACACAAAACGAGACAAAGTTACTTAGATATTTCCGTAACACTTTGCTTAGATGGATATCTTAGTGCAGGTCTACAACGATGAGGATCTTATACCTTGCAAAATGTCTTGACTTCTTTGTTACATTGTCAGGTTCAAGTACATTATTCCGTGTCCGTTATCACTAGATAGTAAGAGTTTCCGCATTAAGAACCATGTCAACTGATCTGTCCTCATCAGAGAAAGCATAGGCGGCAGTTTGAAAAAATTGATTCTGGATAAGAGAAATTGCACTTCGATTGTTTATTAACAGATCCGGGCCTTAATTAGCTGAATTTTACACCAAACATTCCCGACTTCAAGCTTTTCTTGGCAGTCTATCGCCAGCATTCGTCAATTTGTTTCTAATTGCATTTGCAGATCTGAGAAACAAATCTATTTAGAGGCCTGGGTAGTGAACTTTGTGTTTTTACATGACGCTTACAGTTCCATGATCTACCATGGCCTCAACCTACATGCCTTTCTAGCCAGCTCGGTGCCTATTGGATAGTACCCCTGGATTATGAAAATAAGGCTTAAACTTCTTCGAAGAATGAGTGATATGGAGGGTTTGTATCTCCACTAATGTTGTTCTCAGATTCACGTACATATATGGCTCCTTTTTCTACAAATGCAAAATTCTCTCGACGGTTAAGTCTAACGCAGATTAGTGCTTGAAGGTTTCTTAGGAGAAAGCTTCAGGTTTCCTGCTTTTTTTTCCAGAATCTGTAGGTCCAACACATCTCCAAAGTTTTCGATTCCCCCTCAAACAATTCTGCGCCACGTTTGCCTTAGGGCTTCCCAGTGTTTTGCTTAACTGAGCAAGTACATTTCATCGCGCCGTTTAATGTGACCGATTTACTACCCCTTTCTTCACCATATGGTGCTGTTCACAAGTTCTAAACCCTTTTTTAAGACAAAGGGTTCATTGGAGATACTATTCGGATGCATTCTGCAACTTTCGTTTGGCTCTGGTCCATCCCAGACTGAGTGACAAAATCACCTCCGTATGGACACCCTGTCATTGGTTCAACTCTAATGGTCTTATGTTCCACTAAAATTTCAGGAATTCTTATGCTTTGCATCACGCATCCATCTGGAGACTATGTAATCACCTCTGCTTCATTAAAGGTTTTAATGATTGTCCCCTTTTTGTTTACGAAGGCTTTTTCGGTTTACAATTTCAAAGATTCGGACATATTGGACATGCATCACAATAGATGTTGATCTGTGGACTAACGCACTAACCTAACTCAACAAAATCTAATCAAACGTCTAAATCTATTCTGAAATTGTCCTTGCTACGCAGGGTTTCAAAATGAATTTACGTTGAATATTAGTGGCCCTACAACTCTTCCCTTTGGTAGACCATTCTTCACATTACTGTTATTATTTTTAGATCATCACCAAATTACTTTCTAAATGATTATTCTCCTACTAATTGAAAATGTCTTTTATCATTTCATTCCAGGTAATCACATCAGTCCTTTCTCATTCTTTTCTGTAAGTAGTTGTGTATATTTTTATTTTGGAAGATCATTTTCGTAACAAATTACCAAACCAATTTCCTTTCCTGGAATTATACCCATCCCAGTTCCCACTCCCGCCCCCCATCCTCTTTATTCTCGAACCTTATGATAAGGTTAATTTCTTACCAAAAAGAGATGAATGAATTCGAGAAGTAGAATAAGAAAGAAAGTGGTACGGAAAAAAAAAAACTGAAAAAGTACAACATTTGTACATGCGTGTGTGCATAATCCCATCCATCCACATCATTCAACATATTGTCCCACATTAAATATTAACCAATCTGACATTATGCCTCAACGAGCAAATATCCACAAATATCCCAGAAATTCTTGACTGCAAAAGAGGAAGGATATTACAAAATTAAATCCAGCCAAGCACAAATTGGGAAGAAGAGGGTATACCAGTGTGTGTTTGTGTGTGTCTGGTGCTAGTATATCCTCTTTTCTCTGCGTATCTCTTGTAGAATCATCATCATCCAACAGACAGAAAGCATCTCCGAATCAAAGGAGGATCCTTCGAATTGAATAAGAAGAGAGTGGGTGGGAGGTGAACAAAAAAAGAGCGCGCGCCTACATTTTCATTTTAATATTTATAACATATCCTGGGAAATTGATTAAGTTTTTGCCATCGTTTCTCTATTTCCTTGTGTGTGTGTGTCTGTTTGTTCATTTTTGCATCTGTTACGGTTGAAATGGCAACACCATACATATTTGTCACAAAAACAGAAGACATACGAAGAGCACAACTTACCACCACATCCTCTTCAGTTGAGGCGGCATCCTTTCTTTACCCACATGCAGCTGTGCATAGCCACAGCTATTCACTATGAATTACGAATCAATCTGGAAATAATGACATTCTCAGATGTTTCGGTGGCAAGGGATTTAAATGTCTAAGGATTTGTTCTTCTCCTTCGTCTTGAACTCATGGTATTGGGCCTCGACATTCTCTCATGTGGCGAAGATGATTGAGTACGCGACTCGTACGAGTATAGTCGGATTTCATTTTTGTCGTTGTCGTGGCAAGGACAACACGAACATGTATGTGTTTGTGGCTCTCTCCAAGGAGATTAGCAAAAAAAAAAGAGGGCTTTGCGGTTGAGACATGTACAGAAGGCGGAGGAATAGGATCTACTGCTATTAATTTGGAATTAGTAGTTAATTAAGGAAGGATGTGCAAATTGAACAGGAAATTGTGATGCGATGCGATGCGGATTACCGTAAACTGGAATTTAGGTTGCGGGGTTATTGTACTGTTTTTGGAAATTTAACATGATTTTCTAGTTCGATTCGTGTCAAGGATGGCGGCAGTGATGTCTTTAAAGTTTTTTAACTCCTTTAAGGATTTAACCTTCTGTTTCTTCTTAAACCTTTACAGAAGCCCCAGCCTCTACTAGATGACTGATGAGTCAAGAATGTTTATCCCTTCCAATCAATAAGAGATAATCAACATCTTCTTAATGAACTTCCTTTCGTCTAAAAATGCCAAAATGAGTGTGTATCTTTAGAAAAGGACTAAAAAAAAAGCGATTCCCATCCAAATTGCATGGCATTCACCTTCACTGAACCCGAAAATGGTTCGTTAATTGCTGAAAATTTTATCAAATAAATCATCAATTTCCTCCAAAAAAAACGAAGTAACTACATAAATACACTTCTGCAAACACCTTGATGTCCTTCAGCATAAGGACACAAGTCAAGTAAAAGAAGACGTACAGAAAATTACTTAACCAAATAACACACACACAATTTTTTTTCTTCTTTCTTTTTGTCTCTTTGGATGGAAAATTAATGTAATTTGTAATTCTTCCACGAAAGTCTCACCGATAATGATGGAATGTGATCCTTTTGTGTTCATTTTTCGTATAAGGACTTCCTCCCCACTCCTCCCACCTAACCAACACGTAGAGCAACACGCTCACCAAAATGACCAAACAAACAAGCAGGAGGTGGATGAAAAAAAAAACAAATTGATGAATTTGCGTGAATCATTAATCACTCATTTGTCCGCCTTCCTTAGCGCGGTTTTCAATGGAAGGCAAATTAGGACTAAGGACCAACACAATACACCAGACAAATAGAAAATAATAAAAAAAAAAAGTGGAATTGTAAGGACGAAGCAAACGAAGTGTGCGTGTTGGTTACGTTTTACTTAATGAATGCTAAATGCCGTTTTATTTGATTTATGAGATCGTCTATGATGGTATTGCTGGTGTTAGTGTAGGGGTGTGACGTAGAGATTGTTATGAGTGCGGTGAATTGAAAGGGAAATGCGTGAAGGTAGGCGGTTTTTTTCTCCTTACTTTGGAAAAAATGTCGTGATCGAAGATTTTTACAAAACAAGATTGTGATCAATCTTTGGTAGTGCTTAAGGAGAGGAATTTTGGGCCCATAAGTCTTGAGATTTTATCCATTTGTGAGCTTGTACATGTGCCACGAACAAATGAGGCAAGATTTGACCGAAATTGCGGGCGCTATGACGTTTTTGTTTGTCCAAATGAGTGTAAAAGTGACACGTGGGTAATTGCATTTGACAAGTTCTTGAATATTTCGAAGTTATGAGCTGTTTGTCCTTAGTTTTTGGTTTAATTGGTGGTCACTGATGGGGTAGTTTTCATTCTTTACGCGGTTAAAACCAGTCTTTGTTTCGATTTTCACTTTTCAGCTTAGTTTATGGATTTGATTTTATAGGAGCTCCCTTTGGTTTCCAAAAGACTACTTTAGCAATCTCATCCATGTAAAAAAAAAATGGAGAAAGAATGCTACCCTGTGGTATGCCACAGCTAACCATTTTTCTTACAGATATGGGCAATTTGGCGAGTGATTGTTCAATTTTCACGTTGTTGAAGTCACTGGCGATATCCACCTCTCAGCAATGTGATGTTTCAGTTGTGGAGCAGTTTTTACTGACTTTTGGTCCAAGTTTGCTCCTTTTACGTGTTTCATTGTATCCATTAGTCCATTCTTAATCATATTTATTGTTCACAATTTATTTAATTGGAAAAACGAAAAAATTTAAATGACTTTTTCCGCAATTAACTTCCCTGGAACTGGATGTACTCCTATCTCCTAACATTATTTTCATTGTCTAAAATAATTCATTCCAAATTGGCTTTTGAAGGACCTTCTCTCTAGTGATTCTACTCTTCTACCTCTACAAACAGTAATAAAAAGAAAAAGGGAAGGAAAACTCTTCCCCACAGAGATACATCTGCTACTTGGTCTAATTAGACAACCTTTCTTTTCTCTCTCTTGGTCTCCCTCTCTTGGGGTTATTTTCATCGAAAACATGTTGGAAAATCATTAAAATGGAATTTTGCTTCACGTAAAGCTCTCTGTTACAGGGACCTGCTGCATTCCATTCATCATTCCATCTCTTGTTCGTTTTCCTAGGTTTCAATTGTAATTTTCTTTTCGTTTTTTTTTTTTTGTGAACGAATCGAATAGAATAAACAATCGACCTTGTTGCGCCACAAGTAACTGTGTCCTAGTCTACACTGAAAGTTAAAGAATAGATATCCTATAACCAGGCAATAGCAGGAGTAACTTGGATAAATTGAGTCATGTTTTCTTGTACTCCAGGGAGGAACACAGATACAAATGTGGAGCATGGACATATTGTGACGGACAGATGGAAGGAGGAAGAAAATAAAAGAGAAACCAATAAACGAAACGAAAAAGAAACGACACAAGTGGATACTAATGAGAAATTCTTGTGGGCGATGAAGTTTTTTTTTTCTCTGCACGTCCTTGGGGGGGGGGGACTCGGGTGTATCCAGCGCATGGAGATCATTAAAGGTGAAATTGAATCGGCTGCATTATGAGACACAGAACATGTGGTTGAGCTTTAAGATGAAATGTACGATTGGAGCCTTAATTACTAGGGCACGTCAAGGGGTTTCGATGAATTTCTCTTCATCATACACGCGATGACAGACAGGCAAGACAGATAGACAGACTGAACGAATGACACACTCGTTTGTGATTCTTCCCGCATGGCCACCTATGGATTTCAAGGGTTTACCCCTTTTTTTTCAACATCGCTTTCGAACTATTGTTGGGGTACAGGTATATAGATTATGCAGGATGTAGTCATGGATGAGTGCAGCCAACGACAATACACACTTGGATTCAGGGGATTTCTTCCATTGTGATTGTTCTGTATGCGTAATAACTCCAACGATGACGAGGATGGCGCTGCTGGTGGAATGGGATTCTTTTCTTTCGCCATCGAAGGGATAATGACAATCGCAGTGTGGATGTTGAGGATGTGTGGAGGGTTCTTTTGCAAAAAAAAAATATATTTGCAATCGTACCCGTACATGATGTCGATTTTGCATGTCAGTTGCAACTGGGGTAAGCAGTGGAAGATGTTGAAGGTTCGCAGTCGTTGGTTATTGTGTGATGAAGTCAAGTGAAACTGAGGGCGACGTTTACTGACAGTAGATGGAGGGAAACACGAGA
This sequence comes from Criorhina ranunculi, assembly GCA_951813785.1. NCBI lineage: Eukaryota > Metazoa > Arthropoda > Insecta > Diptera > Syrphidae > Criorhina > Criorhina ranunculi. The sequence goes on along the minus strand of OX638382.1, from coordinate 6,507,190 downwards.
ATCTATGTAGAAAATGATGTACAATTACCTTTTGAATGTCCAGTAAATTGCAGGAGCATGAGACCAATACAGGAAGGGGGTAACAGCACTTTAAAAAGAGAATTCCCATACTGAACTTGATAATTATTTTAAATTAGAGAGACCATAGATGGATCAGTCGTTATTGGTAACAGGCGTACAGTTGGGGGAAATAAATAAAGAAAAGGGGTACCAGATGACTACCCTGAGCTGAAAATTTGTATGGTATCTACGCCATGATAGGTACTAGTCACCCTAAAACGTCATTCTTATCCTTGCTGTGTGGTTATCCTCTTCCATTGAACTCCAATCCATAGAACCGCACACGTTCCTAGAAATACCAAAACACAAATAAATAGAAAACTTTTCAATTTCCATAAAGATCTTCCTCCTTCGTCCTTGCCGCTCTAGCTCCTCGTGTAACTATTTCATTTTCAGAAACCAACACTTTGCACAATAATTGTGGAAACCTAAAATTCCAAAAATACATATATGCACCCCTCCTAGTTTAACCGCCTTTTTCCGGAACGCGCTCAAATTGCTTCTGCGGTCGAACACAGAATAATTAATTCTAGTGCACAGCACCCCATCCAAAGACAAGGAACCTGTCACTGCCAATGCCACCACCGTCGCATACAATAGATTCCTCCCGCCAACTTTGAAGATGCATGCTACAACTCCTGCTGATGCACCTAACTCCAGTCACACGTGCCATAGTCACACAAGCGTAGTCTCTCGGTTCCAAATTACATTGCAGTAGTATTATCCAGGTGTAGGCCTATTTTGGAATAGGATACCTGCATAGAGACACAAGATACACAGGTGTATACACCTGTTATCCTGTGTACGATTGTACTTTCTCAGTGTGGTATGCTCATTCAAGCGTAAGGATGACATAGTCGACGGTTGGCTGGGTGAAAAGGATGTGCGCAACAAGGTGTGCATGTGTTATGACGTGCCACTTGTTTAAGGCAAATGAATACGAAGGAGGTCTGGAGAATATTTCAAATGACATTAGATCCTCAGCCAGTTACCGTCGTCATTGTCGACGATGAAGTTGCATAAAAGAGGCGCCAACTTGAAAACTAGATGCATGGCCATGATAGTCGTTTAAATTGTCTCTATCTCTTTGTGTGTGTGTGTGTGTGTTTGTATGTGTATTATCCTTGTGGAGCCTTAAGGCAATGAGGTGTATCTGGTGAATTTTGAATTGCTAGATACGGTTACCGATGGTGAAGTTGATATCATGTCGTCAACATTTCATCTTCAAATTAAAGATATCCTCGAGGTATTTACTAGGATTTTTAATTTTTTTTTGTTCTTCAGCTACGGTTTATCTGCTTGAGTTACAGTTTAGTTAACCGTTGCTAAGAAACGAATAAAATCTGTGAGACAGGAGGAGTAGATATTTTCTTGGAAAAGATGATTTCAAAGGCGCTCCCATTTGAGAAATGGAAATGTGTTAATTAGGTTAGCCAATGCCGAGAGACGAAAACAGACGCGAAAGGGGAACGTTTTCGTCCTTGATGTTGATTTTTGTATTACTAAGCGAGCATACTCCTAAAATGTTAGCTTCTGAGAAATCCTTAAATTAACTTTGTTATTCGGGGGGGCATAAGATAAATTAATGGAAATAAACATTTAGGTCACTTGACCTTTTGCAAATTAGTTCTTTGTGAGGCTAATAGCGAACTGAATGGTTAGATAGATGTTAATAAGGAATTTTGAAAAGCCTTCTTCCTGTCAGCTGTTAAGGTATCTGTTTGGAGATTGGGTGCGGATAAATGCGTTTTATTTGCTACTTAATTGGCAAGTATTTATTCTGAAGAAACGGGTGAAGTGGGACGATAAATTTGATATAACTTGGGGGGTTGTCCTATCGAGAGGAGTTAAGCTTGGATATGAAAATGTGTCGACAAAAATATTTATACAACAATTCGTGTGAATTTAAGCACCTATACCATGACAACGCACCATCTCCTATGTTTACTTACTTCAATTGTCTTCTCAACTCTTCTCCAGTTGCCTTGACTACTCATTGTTATGTGCCATGACTAACGTGACTACCAAAACCCTGAAATTCGCCATGCTTTTCGTACCTGTGAAGAAGCATAAGCTGACTATTGGATTTAGAGGCCCGGGCTTAGGAGCAGAAACGAGCTCAGACATTTTTTTGAATCATCTCCGCATCACGGAATTTGTAGCTAACAAATCAGCATTTGAAATGCTCGTCAATTTTGATGTAAAGCACTACCGACCGACGTGACGAAGTTGGTGTAAACAGTGCTTGTTGTGTCTATAAGTTCCCAGGGCCAGTGGGTCAACATTTGACTGGCCATAGTTCTGCCTTTGACATTGACTTTCTCTATGGCTGTGGCTTTGGCTTAAGTTTTGACTATGACTCTGATTATGACCCTGACTCTGGTTTCTGAGTCTCACCCTGACTCTGATTCTGACTCTGGCTTTAGTTTTACGCTTGGCCCCAATTTTAGCTTTGGCGCTGGTTTCGGCTCCAGCTTTGGTTCTTTGGCTTCGACGTTAAAATTCGCACTGGTTTTGGCTTTGATTTTGGTCTTTTTCTCGGCTTTGACACGGGCTCTGGCTTTAGTTTTTACTTCGGTTTCGAGTTTGAATTTGACTTTGATTCTGGTTCTGGCTCAGGCTCTGACTCTGGCTTCAGATTTGGCTCTAGTTTTGGCTCTGGGGCTGGTTTCGGCTCCAGCTTTGGTTCTTTGGCTTTGCCTGTGGCTTCGACTGATTTAAGCTTTGATTTTGGTCTTTTTCTTGGCTTCGTTTTGAGTTTGAGTTTGACTTTGGTTCTGGTTCTGGCTCCGGCTTCGGTTCTATTTCTGGCTTCAGATTTGGCTCTGGTTTTTGCTTTGGCACTGGTTTCGGCTCTAGCACTGACTTCGGTGGCTTTACCTTTGACTTTGTATCTTTTTTTGGGTTTGACTCTGACCTTGGCTCTGGCTCTGTAGCTGCTTGTGGTTTTAGTTTTGACTGCGACTTAAGGTTTGGCTACGACTTTGACTTTGATTTCGTCTTTTGCGTCAGTGTTTGCGTTTGGTTAACTTGTATTTCTGATGCAAAGTTTCAATGAATTTATGCAGTTTAAGTCAGTTGAGTGTATTTCGTGTATCACGTAGACCTTTTGGTACACAGTCATTAGAGGTCATAATACCCCTTAGGTTGTTAAATGTTCTTGAAAAATCCTATCAGCAAATCTCGCTTCTGGGTTATGATAACTTTTAGAAACTTCACCCCCAACTTAACGCCTATAAATAGCCGGATATCTCAAGGCAGTTTTGTTATTAAAATTGTAAGTCTCTCTGCCTACGGAACATAATCAATATTTTCATAGTTTCAAAGGTCATTCTCTGGCATACATAATCCATTTATGTACTTTTATCTTATTATCTAAACAAAACCTCAGCAAAACCCACGCTGTATTTCAATTTCAACCCTGAAGGTGCAATTTTTTTGTTGTTTTGTTTTACATCGTTTCCGTCAAAATCAAAGGTACCATCTACATGACAGTCAAAACCATATGTATTTAGTTACCATTACCACTGTCCATGCTCGTGTCGTTTCTACTCTCCTTGTCGATTTATGTATATGGGAGGGAATTTCTTTACGTCTCGACCATCAGGTGGCTCATAAGCATTTTACACAAAAGATACACAACACTTAGGTACTCAGATACCAAACCGGTAGGAATTGAGCATCCCCCTGACGTCATAAAGTTGTCAGCTGTAAAGGTATTTGCTTGCCGATGGTTGGTGGGGGGGATACAATGTCATGGCATATCAGAAAGGTAAAGAAACTACACCAACAGAATATAACGACTGAAAACTCACCAACCGTGAAAGTCGGTTATTTTATACATTCGCTTTGTGTACTACAATTCGTACTTATACTCGCCTTCTGTCTCCCACTGTCAAAATTGAAAGACGAAAGACCCTTTTGTGTTAATTTGTTCTTTCTTTCTTTGCTTACGTTTTTGGAGGGTTGCTGCTTGATGGATGAAATGTGAGAAGAGGCTCAAAGAAACGAACAGAAGGTTGAGTAGAACACCAACAGCACAAAAATTCGTAACAGAAATTGATGAAAAAAAAAAAAAAACAAAGTTGAGTTCAAGAGGAATGGTGTAATGAAGGAATGCGTGGAAAGCTTGTTGCTGTTTTTTTTTTTTAGCTTTGTTTTTAAGTGGAGAGTTTGTTGGAGACCTACAGTGTAATGAGAGAATAGAAATATTTGTATTGATTAGCGTTGCTGAGGAGGTTTAGTACTGGTTCGTACTTTTTTGGGAATGCCTTTTTGTAGACGATTCTGAAGTGTTCTGTGTGACAATTAGCTTCTTTTTTAAAATTTTATAAAGGTTGTGCAGCAGTTCTGTAGCAAAGTACTAAGCAGCAGCGAATTGGTTTCGCTATCTCTGTAAAGTTCGCGATCGTATTCCAATCACGATTCATTGCTCGTGAACGTGCCAAAATTCCTCTTGTGATCATACAACTGTTCGTAGCTTGTGTAATTTACCGGAATTATGCTTAGTTATAGTGGTGCTACAGTTAGGGATGGACCTGGGGCTTATCCAATAAGCGTCCCCAGCTCGATGATTGGCTAGCTGCCTCTAGCTTCTCACGTCGAGTTAGCTGAGGTCCCTTTCCATTTTTGTACGTCATCTGGGTGGCGGTCATACTTCACTGCGTCGTCCCTCCTGGATAGATTCGACGATTTGCAGCAACCCGGTCACCTCCGTCGTTGGACCTTCACTTTTCTATCTAGATCGATGAAGCTCTACAGCCAATACGTCATTTTGTCTTCTTCCCAACTCATCGCGTAATGCAGAAGCAACCATTGATCACCCAAAGGACTTTTCCCTCGAACCTAGGCAACTTCATAAATGTTTGGCAAATGCAAGCCTGTTGTCATTGTCTAAGTTTAGGAGAACTGACTTGACTCGGTGATCAATTACATTAGAGCTAAGTTGCACGATCCACATCGCTTTGCTATTGTCAAGATCCACAAATTGACTTCCATTTACCACCTCCATGAATGTCAATTTCTGCTAATTTGCTCTATTTATAATGAGTCATAAAAAAAAACAAAATATTCCTAAACTTTGAACATCCTCAAAACATAACTTTGACCTTATTCCACTAGTTCTCTGTTCAATATTTCACAATTTTTCTTCAAACAACACGCCCAAACAATTTATTTTCATCTCAAATAAAATTCAATGTCATCCATGTTACAAAATATGATTCAAAGCTAAATTCTAAATTCAAAGAAACAAAAAAAAAATATATGTATCTGCTGAACATCAAACACTAACAAGTCATAGAAAAAATGTCCAAAAATATATTTGTTCACTCAAAAACACATTTCGCACAACAGCAACACTGTTCATGCTGTTCTCTCTCTCGAGAGAATCATTGGTTTGGTTCTCTTTCACCTGTCAGTGTGTGTATGCGTGGGGGTAGTACAACAGTATTTATATCGTCTTCTCTCCCCAAAAAAAAAGAAAGAAACACACATTGATACACATCCCCACACGGTAGCGGCGAAAATGAAAATTCCTTTAGGGGATGATGACACAACCTGCCATAGCGGCAGCATTGTACACTGTACTCCACCGCTTTCCACCACACTTGGCCACTTGTCAGTTTGAATTCATCCGTCGTTCGTCGTGGTACGTGTGACTGTGACTGTCATACAATGAGAAACATGAAAATACGTGCGGAATGATGAGGACTAGAATTAAGTAATAAAAAAACACAAAAATATATAAAAAAAAAAGAAAAGGAGGTAATATCCTTTGAACGGTTCGCATACGGATGAGTGATAACGTTTTGCCCTTTAATGTGTTTAATTTGTGCACGAGAAAGAAAAAAAGAGTTTACGCAGCAGGAAAAAATAATAAAGAGGAGAGAATATCCTTGTGAAAGTGTTTTTTTTTTATTGTTAAGCGGTAAAGTAACCAAAACGTGTCCATGTCCGTGTCCCTTACAAAAGTTCATTTAAGCGGGAAAATAATGTCGAACAAAATTGTGCACGAGTGAATTTTAACTGATTCCCAGGATATGAAGGATATCACAAGAGACTTCTTTCTATACACAGCCAATAATGGTTTGTAAAACTCTTCTTTTTTTTCTAATTTCGAGCTGTCAAATGCAAAAAGTCAATTACCAAGTGTGGCCAATCCCTTTTTCAATAAAAATGTGAATCAGACACAAAAAAAAAGTCCATTTAGTCCTTAATTGAATTAGATGGGTTTTTAGTTCGATGCCTTTTCTAAATTGCACCGAAAGGATGCCGTCCTAAATGGCCATTGTAGCATGGAATTGTATAAACCCACCTCATACCCCACTCGATGATGATGATGCAAACAGAAATAAAAATACAAATAAAAAAATACTAAAAGCCGCATAGTGGCCAATGGCTACTTAGTCCTGCGGATGTTCTATTTTTTTTCTGAAAATAGGACTAACATACTCGTAGTGGTGTCAGAAGTGGAGAAATATCTTTATCACATTTGTTGGATTAAATTTATTGTCGTCGCAACTACATGCACTAGGAGGCATACAATAATAGAGAGCGAGATAGAAAACAAAAAGTATAATTGGAAAATAGCGTAACCGAAACACATCCCGCCCCGAGGGCCAATACAGTTGGTCAAATGCAATTTATTAAAAATAAAAAATAAAAATAAAAAAAAAACCGATAACCATATTTCGACTGTCATACAAGTTTTGAAATTGTTTCTCTCGGTTATGATGTCCTTTATGTTCTTCTCTGGCGGCGATATCCTGTTTTGTTGGCGTTATCTCTTTAGATTGCGCACAGTTTAAATTATTTTCTCTGTTTCAAGAATGAAATTGTATGTCTCGCGGAAAGGACATGTACGAACCGAACCGAGTGGGCCGCGTAAAACCCCTTATCCTTTGGCCAAGCGCAAAAATCTATGATAAATGTGACATTTTTATGGTGGGGTTTTCTACTTCATTGGAAAATGGGTGGTAAATTTTATTAGTCCATAGCTCTCGAGTCCTGACCGAGCCGATATGTGTTTTTCATTATTTTGATAGGACATTTGTTTTGAATGGTGTTTCGGGATGGTGTCACAGACTACACGATTATTTTTTTTTGTTTTTTTTTGCTTGCCGCCAATCATGTAGAATGGGGAGTAGATGGGTTGTCTGCCCCCTTTATGTGTGTGGTTAGGTGCAAGTTGTTAGATTTATATGTCCTGTGGGACATTGTCTGATGCATGCAATATTTTATGATGTTGTTTTAATTTTTTTTATTTTATTGTTTATGGATAAGTTTGTTTTAGACAGGGAAAGGTCTGTTCGTTCTTTTTTTTTTTTGGATTGGTCAACGGTTTTCATCTAGTGTCACATGAATGTCATTGCACTCGTTTTTTGATTGATGAATGGCCTCGTGTTAAGGCAGTTTTGGAGTCACGATGACGAGATAAAATTGTGAATGAGTTATTTATTGTTAAATATTTTATATTTATGAGCGATGGTTAGCAAAGACTGTAGGGGTGAGGTTTGCTTTATAGGCGGCGAACAAAGTGTGGTAGTTTGAACTTTTGTTACTTTTTGTGTGTCACGTTCACTCTGTCCTTGTCATTTTGTGCGAAGAAGTACAGTCATGACCTCAATCGCGTGGTGAAACCGTCTGTACCGGCTCAAAGGACGTGAATTTGCATTCGTTTAAGTAGTTATCTATTGGCAGACGCAATCGTTTTGTCGTCTCAACTATGTTGTCTTGTTAAATAATCTAGAAAAAACATTTGCCTTAACTTGGCTGAACCTCGAGTCATAGAAATGGTCGAACTTCGAAGGATCATTGTGTGGATTTTTCGATGTCAAATTGTTTCTTTACGGAAACTACACAACTTCGTTAGTGTATTCATGGTGACTTTTAATAGAGGAAACAGTGCCTCCGGTGTACAAATGACTTTCGTGCAAGACCATGACTATAAGGCGATTACAGTCGGTGACTTCAGGACATTTCACGCCAAATGTCTTACGTTTCTCTATGATGGCCTAGGTTGCAGCTAGAGAATACTTTTGAGGGACTTCTTCCACATCAAAGGTAGAAGTTCCACGTATCGTTAGTTGATCGAACCTGGCATGACATTGTCTATTTTTGAATTGTTATCTTGTAGCAACATTAGATAAAAATGGATAAGGTCTAGGACAAGAGTCCTTCAAAAGTCCAAAGTATGGTTTGCGCCTGGGATAGGATAAATTTGAGTCTAGGATGATGTCTTAGCTTAAGAGTCAGATCAGCTAATGGCTTCTGTGTTATGTAATGTGTGTTCAGAAGGGCTGTTAACAGTCCTTGGCACTGCTGTTTCTCTTCAGAATTCTATATTGTGACTTCCCTTCTGTTTTCTGGGCGAGTTGTTGCATTCCATAGGATGTCAGGCCTGTGTGGACGACACTACAGAGTCTACAGCTTGAATCGGTTGCTATGTTTATGCCGTGTGAGTCTTTTGCCAGTGAGTCGGCTTTTTCATTGCCAGCAAATCTGCTACGGGTCGGAATCCAGTGAAGTATGACCATGTCCTCATCGATTTTTAGACGGACGCAGTGTTAAGATGAGTTCATTTGTAGGTCTCCAGTAGTAACTATGATCTCAGATAACCCTAAAGGTTTTTGAGTACGAAATCGATGAATTATGTTTTTTCTTTCGACTGTAGACGAATAGACGAGACGAGACAAGGTGCTAATAAGAAGACTTTACTTAGATCGCGTTCTCCTAATGGCAGCTGGTAGGACTTACTGAAAGTGTTTGTCAGCAGTACCTTGATTCCTTCGTTGCATTCAATACTCGACTTATCTTGTTATTTTTGTTCAGTTTCTCGACGTTCGGAGTGAAAGGTTAAGAAATAAGATCTAGTGCAGATCATTCAACATCAATAATCTCAATAGCAAGTAGTACCTGTGTCATTTATCATCGGTATTCATGCACTTAAAGTATAGACTGACTTTCATAACCAAATCGCTGTAAAGAGACATCAAAATGGCTTCCATGCCCATGCAAACGCTTATAGTATAGAAGGTCTTTACATTGATGCAAAGTATTACCTTCTCAATAGATTTTAAAAACGTTTTCATTCACATAATACCCTCAACCAATTACCTTAAACAAAAAAAAAGAATAAAAAAAAACTTTTTACAGGCTTCTCTCAAAGCAGTTCCCATAAACCACCTCACAATGCTTTCTTTTCTGCGTCGAAAATTTATTGTGCAAACGGAGAAGTACTTCACAACAAATCAGAGAAAAAAAAAAAAAGCAACCACCCTCCACGTAGCCTCGCTTAAGAAAATACAATTGAACACAAGAAAAGCCCCTGATTACTTACCCGGAAAAATGTTAACAATTAATTGGTGCCAGCAACAAAAAAAGCGCCATGAGTGACTAGGATATTAGTACATGTATCTGAACACTCCTAACGCTCTTCCCGAAACCGTTTAAGGGAAAAACAGCGTTCTTAAGAAGAAATTTTCTCATTAGCTAGCAAAAAAGAAATAAAAAAACCATTGACAGAGTGAAAATGGACGAAAAGAAAAATCAAACATAGCCCCAAGGTGAAACAGAAGATATACACGTTTTCCCTTCAGATACACCACTCTACTGCATCATTGTACCCCTATTCTATCACATTCTGTTTGCTGTTAATTTCTTTTCTTTCTTTTCTTATTTTGCTGATTTGTTTTTCTTGTTCTCATTGTTCTTCTTCTTCTTCTTCTTCTTCTCTTTCCATGTTTCATGTGGAAGTTTTTTTTTCCAAATAGTTAATAGACAAAAAGGAAAAATATAATCACCCTGTGTTTTGGAGGAAGTGCATAGCTTTGAACACAAGCAAAGAAACGAAATAGATTTAGAAAAAGAAAAAAACCGAACAAGTGAAGAAAGGAAACTTTCCCAGAGCGATGTTTAATTGAAACTTTTCCTCTGCAGAGATACTAGATACACCTTTGTATCTACTTTTCTATGCCATCGATGGGAAATTCGATCTTAATCTCTTAAGTGGTAGTTTTTCCTTTAAACTTATCTTCTCTTTGTTTGGCGAATAAGTATAACTAACATCGAGCTTGTGCTCAGGTTGAATGCCGATCTACTCATATTCATAAGCTCCCCTAATATACATCGGCAGTCTGATGATTCGGTCAAATTTCGAATTCCACATTTTAAAACGTGAAAGAAACTTTTCATTTAAAAAGACATTAGGGTCCAATAGACTATACAAGTTCGACCAAAACGCACCCTTCTTCTCAGGTAGGCTTCTAATAGGTCTTGACCCATTAGGACATTTCAGTTATGCGTTAAAATAGCTTTCGGCTTCGCTGTAATCATGCCAAGTCTTGTGTTTTGAATTAACAGAGCAGTTTTCATTTTAGTTAGGAATGCCTCTCTAGGTCCACAGCGGATGAACTCATTGCTGCGAGCATAAGAATTTTAAAGGCTGGTTTCAGCGTCTTATACGTTACCACCTTAAAAGTATCTTAAACTCCTCTTGCCTTGACTAGAGGTGGAACTAGTCCTACATGAGATCAAGGCTTGGTAAGATCCTGGGGATCTAACGTTCAGAAGCTGATTGCGATGAGATGCATATAGACACGTATAAAACTACAGCGGGACATTGACTTTTATATGCTTCGAAGTTTTTGGGTCTTGGTAAGCGGTTAAGAAGTCTACTAAGAACTTTAAAGTTCCATTCTAAGTTTGAAAAATTGATAAGTTCCTTCGTTTGACTTGCGCCGAGTTCGCCTTTGCGTGCCTTCATTGAGGCACTCCTAGGAGTTAAACTTTGGCTTTAAGGAGTTAAGTTGGGAATTTGTCAGTCATCCACTAGCTTAGCAAGTTGACTGTCTTCAGCGTTGAAGTCAGCTGCTGGTTATTTTGTAAAAGCTAAGACTCAGTTTTAGGTGAATCTAGAGCCTTCGACGCTGCTTAGATTTACGAGAATGCTAACCGATTTCGTAAACTGCTTAAAACTTAGCTACTTCTAAGTCAAAGCTTCTAAGTCAAGGCAATCAAGAATTGTTTTTTTTTATATTACAGAGACTGATTCCAGAGACTTTTTTAGCGGCCTGATTATCTGCCCCGAGCACTTTATCAACATAAACTCCGGCTACAATGCTCTGGAACGCGAAAGGATAGATTGAGGTTTAAATCGTCGGAGAAAACACCTCCTCCTACACCGTCATTTAGAACGCAGATTTTCCTTGTACTAGAAGATGAAATTCTTTAAAGTTCTGTTGAGAGATTCTTAAGTTTTGGTAAGGTGTGCCGTGCCGTCTGCATTTCGAAAGTTAGTCGATTATCGATTTAACATCGAATCATCTAAATACGAATGTGTGCAGTTTGTAGAGGAGAAACATCGCCAAACTCACATAAAGTTATCAAATCAACAGACAATTTAACCTCATTGTTCGGCAGAGTTCCTTACCCATTCAGATTGAATTGATAGGTAGTTATCTCCCTAACAAAACACGCATCCCAACGCACATAAATCAGATTAATAGCCCACTTTCTTGTTGCAAATTTCTATAATTATTCCATCAGAGAACATCATATTTCTTATTTCCCTCGATACACGCAGTACCTACATATACGGCTCGAAGGATCAAAAAGCATTATATGTATGTACACACTCGTTAATAATCGACACATGTGTTTTTCCACGTGCTAAACGAGTCCTGGGGCGTGTCGTAAACCAAGACAAAGTAAAAGAAAGAACGCAGTAAAAACAATTGTCGAGGAGAAAAAAGGAAAAAAAAAAATCCGCAATCTCTGTTTCAAGACAAGGCAAGGTCCTTGAGGATGATATGAAGGACCTAACATCAAATCCCCATAATGCAATTGGCTATGAAAATACTGTTTTCCGTTTTTTTTTTTATGATTATAACTTTGCAGGGAACCAACAAAATAAAGGCCCACACCAGGATCGAAGCATATCAAAAGTATATGTATGCATGCCCTCGTCTCAGTTATCCTGTTAAGCAAGGCTTCCATCCTTGTCAAAACGTTAAAAGAATGAGAAATGAAAAGAAGAAAAAAAAAATTCTTTTATCTGCTAAACCACGTTCAGACTATAAAAAATTTACATTTAGAAGGACATAAATCCAACGCATATAAATCAATTTCATTTGAAGGATATGTGCGTTATTTGTTTGTGGAGTTTGGGGTGGTTGACGCGTTGCATGAATCGAGAAGCCTCGTTATAATTTTTTTTTTTTTTTTGAATAGCCTTTATCCGCTTGGGTTGTCTCTCTTACTCTCGGTGCAAAGAAGCAGATAATTTTTTGAGATTTTTTGAGTTATTGCGGCGGATCATACGAATATGCGACTGTGACCAGCAGATAGATGGATGGGTAAACGAATAAATGGATAAATGGGTGGTGGTTGGGCCTTTTCGGAGACAATTTGGTTGAGAAGAGCAAATAAAATCGGATTTTTGTTGTTCTAGACTACCTAAGGACGTGTGAGGAATGTGTACGGAGGGTTTTATGGCGTTCCGGCTTTTGTGTGGGGCTTAATATTCGCGATTTACGAAAGAAATTTCGGATAATAAGGTATTAAGTGTTGAATTTCTATTCAAATGGCCAAATTTAACGAGAGGTCTTAGCTATTGTGATTGAAATTTGTGACATTAAAAGGCGATATATGGTTACGGTACGTTTATTCCATTTTAAGTGGCAGTGTTAAGTGGTTTTAAGGATCAGATACCATTCTGATGGGACAATAGTCTAATTTGCTTAATTTTACAACAATTTCCTGCCCTTTCTCTAGCAAAATTGTTTGTTTGTCTGTTATCATCTCAAAAAGTACTTAGACGATTCTGATAAGACTGTCACTAATGTATTCCTTGCCACCTCAAGAGTGTCATAGACAATGAAATACTAGTTCCTGTGCCTAAAATTAATAAAAAAGAATTACATAATCCTTAAATGGTATCTTAGAATCCAATGAAATCCAACTCGATACATGTATACTTTAATTCCATGGAGAAAAAGTTATTTCTCCATCATCACGTCCTTTAATTTTCTACCCAAGGCGACGAAAAATGCTTTCCAATTGTTTATACTTGGTCTCCTTCTTGATCAACTTTGTTGAGGGGAAGAAATTCATTAGGCAAACAACGCACAAAACACTAACAGAGAGTGAGAAAGACCAAAGAAGAAAGTAACAAAAATAGCAACAACAACAAAGTAAAAGGAACACAAAACACTTGGGCAAACAATTGTGAACTTTTGTAACCGAACTTCTCGCCCCACTCGTGCAAAAGTTTCCCCATCTCTCTTCACATACTCATACGTTTCTTTGTGTGTTGTGCCATGGAAGCGAAAAACGAAAATAAGAAAAAAAATCAGCAAAAATTAAAGAAGTTCCGCGGAATTCTAGAGTAACTGAGGGACCACCACCCAATCACCTTCTACACCAACCCTCCCTACTACAGCACCCAATCCTCCTACTATGCATGACCAAGACTGTTTTTTCCTCTTTCATTTATTTTCTTATTTCTTTGCCACACTTTTTCTCATCAAATTTCTTATGCATGCTCCAGCTCAAGGTATCAGAAAGTTTTTCGCGTGGTGGTTTGGTTTTCAGCCCAACAATAGACCAACTAACTAACCACCACCACACCCGCATGAAACACAATTGGATCGGAGGAGAGTATACATAAGTATATTCCCAGTCGGTTGGCCGCCTGTGGGAATATTTCTCATCCCCCTAGCTTCACCCGAGTTCCCTTTTTGAAAATACAAAAGATTCCCAGTGAAGCGTATATGTGTTTGGCTAATTGTTTTGTGGTAGATTGCGGCATAGTGTTGGTAATAATTAATTCGTGTCTTATAAGTTTTACTTGGGTTGACTTGGATTTTTTTTCTCTGACGAGCCATCCCCCTTCCCAAATAAAACACTTGAAAATAGCAAATTTAACTAACAACCATGTGAATAATAAATGTATACAGACACATAGAGCACAAGGACGAAACGAAACTAATTTGTGATGTTTGTTGATCTATTAAAAGTTTGGCTCCTTGCAAGCAGCCGGTGTGTGTGTGGGAAAAACATTTAATTTTGGTTTGACTTGCCAACTAGAAGGTGTAGTGTGAGACAATAATTAACACGGTTTCGGGACGACTGGAGTGGTCAAAAAGGATGTTTTCCCTAATATAGAGCAAAGGCAAACATAAATCAAAAGTGGAATAATCAAGATTGGATAAAGGTTGAGTGGGAGTTCTTTGGCATAAGGCCATTCGAAAGTGGATTATGAATGTGCAATTCTACGTCGCAATTGCAATACATTGCTTATGCCTATTGAACTCATCAATCCATGCGCCTAAAATACGTCATACTTTACGGACTTCAATGAACGTTCGCTAGATTTTAGTGAAGGAATTTGTACGTTTATAGGCAAATATCACTATAGACCGCCTTGTTTGTTCCTTTTTTCTTCTCTTTTGCCATAAGATCTCTGGCATCCTTTTTATAATGCAGGAAACTCACGCCAGCATGTCTCTGAATTGAACAATCTGGGTGTGTCAGGACATACTAGGTACTTGCCAGGTAGGGGACAGCTCCATCGGTTCTATCGGAAAAGGGAAATCGAAATATGCCTTTCGTCACTTGAAGGTTTCTACTTAAAAAGAACGCGACCGACATCACCAACCGCAGTTGGACAGTTGGCTCCACCTCCCTTATAACCAAAGCTGGATTACAAACGCTCTCACTGTCTTATCAGATGGAAAAGGCTACTTATTAGTACCATAGTGGGTGTTATAATGGGACACTGCACACCAATAGGCTGGGCCTGCTATATACTAATTTTTGTGGAAGCTGTGTGGACGAGAAGGAGGAAGAGACGATTGTTTACCTTCGATCTACGTGTCCAGCTGTTTCAGCTTCTTCCACTGTCTCAGCAGCGTATAGGCAGCCTCCAGCGCTTCATAGAAAGCTTCGACTGGTCCTGGGGATAATTTTCGGAAAAAAACTATAGATCTACATGTTATCTCAAAAGATCTTCTCCGGTCTAAGTGTGATTGCATTAATGCAGCCTGCCACTCTAACCTAACCTAACCCAACTCACGCCAGCTAAATCGAAAGTGAAGAGCTTAGAGGTTAAGAGATCCAATTCTCCATCAAAGAAGTTCGTTATAAGTTGTTTCTTGTCCCGGGTTCTGCAAAATGTTGAATCGATTGAAAACTTAAGCCTTAACTACATTCTATCGGTTAAACACCATCAGAGTGATGTGTGGCACAGTACCCTGTTCTGGATATGTCAATGCAATGGATCAAAGAAACTATTTGATGGTGCGCTGCCATCTAGTGGCAGTTCTGCTTGTTTCTTCAATTTATAGCATACTTTCGGGTGCAAAGTGAAACTTTGATAATCATTCTTCAGCGATGCAACAGAATTACGCAAACTTTTGATGCGGAATTTCTTTCAATGGAAACTCTTTAACAGTAGAAGTCATGTCTTAGGTTGGCATTTCAAGATTTTAAAGGTCTAAATGTACTTTCTTGTCCCACTTTCTAACAATGACCTAATCAGAAATTTATTCTTCAAAGTTTAAAGTACCCTTAGCATCCGTCCTCCCCCCGCCTAACCTCTTAAAGTTACCCTCGACCCACTACATCAATGTGTCTTGGCCATACTGTGAGTAACTTTGCTCTACATCATCCAATCTTTAGAGATATTTCACTTTGATTTATACACCCGCACATAATGACCCCATGATCATTTATTTTAAATCAAAATACACTCCCACAACACTCCATACCACCTACATCTCCTATCTTTCTATTGAGTTATCGTTCCCAATAAAACGCAAACCAATGAAAAAAAAAAGTACAAAATCGAAAGGAACAAAAAAAAAACCGTTTTGTCCTTTGAAGATACCTACTTCCTTTGCACGCCGCAGGCTCTACACAAACCACAAACTAATAATTTCATTTTCTTTCCAGATGACCGCAACTGAATGACCAAACGTAGCTGAACCACAAAAAATAAGGAGGAAGAGAAGAATATTATACGACAACAAGGCTGCTCACCCGCAAGGCAATAAGGACATTCACCAAAGAGTGGCAGCCAGGAAACCAACACAAAAAAAGGCAAAAAACATCAACAGCAGCTTCACAGCAAAGAAAACGAAACAGAACTTGAAAGAAGGATATCCTAATGATATATAGTAGGCAAGGGATTAACAAGAGCTTACACAGGAAAAACAACAACAACAACGCATTACATCTACCACCCCATACCATACTGTACGCCTCAACCACCAGCACCGGAAAGGAAAAGAAAAAACCGCTTTTGCAAAAATATTACAAACAAGAGGAGCAGCAAAGAGGGAGAGAAAAAAAAAAGAAAAACGGAACCGATAATCAAGATTAGGGATATATCGGCAAGGGGAGAGAGTAAAAGTCCAGGATCCGATTAGGAAAGCACAATTTTCCTGTACAGAAGTCATAGCTGGGGTTGGACCATACACCACCACCAACAGTTGGACGACACTTTTGTGTGGTCTATTTGATTTCTCTGCCGCACTCCGATAGTTTGCTATCACTCCAACATAGCGGAACACTACCACAAAAAAAGGACCTAAATTGAAGGACACCAGCAGAAGGAGAAATTTATAGAGAAATAAGGATATCAGTTGTTCGAGATCGTGACTATTAATATTTATGAGGTGCGCAAAGCATAGAAACCTCACACACACACAACAAGGACCCTTCTTCTGCAAAAAAAAATTCGTTGTGCAAAAAATACTTATATACATATTCCCCGCATCGTAGTGGAAAAACCTAAGTGAAAAATCAACTCCATGCAGTGGAATAAATTCACAAGGATCCCTTACCGCAGTTGTGCATAGTAGTAGCGCAGCATCCTTTATTTTTTATTTTTTATTTTTTATTTTTGTTTCTCCCATGATAGTGCTGAAGTGCCATTTGGATTTGAAAAAAAAAGTGCAATTAAAGAAAAAGTACTAGTGCATTACATGTCTAGTGGTGTTAGTAATGCATAGCATTAGTCGCAGGTAATATCCTTAAAAAAAAAAAATAAAAACTAGATCACATCCTGTAACAAAAAGTGTCCGTATAGTGCGCGTATTCTAAAGTGCATTCACAAAACACTCCGCAACGGTAGTGTTAATGTGTTTACGTAACGTATGGAAGAATTTACAAAATTCACACGGTGAATTATAGCACTTAAGGTTGCACTACGCATTATATCACGCGTTATAACACACACACACAAAAATACACAACAAAACATCACATTTATACACATAAAAAACAAAAACCCATTCTGTCTCTCTCTTTTACTCTCACCAACAAACCCCCCTAAACCCCCCATTAAAACGCATTTTCAAAAGGATACAAGAGATCAGCAGCAACAGTAGCAAGTGTGGCGACGACATCAGGAAAACATATAAAACATCACAAAATGTTGTTACAAGGATTTTTAATCGGATTTACATTGTTAATTCATGGATTTGGTGGAGGAGCACATGCTGCGATTGGTGAGTATCTCTCTTGATGAAGTCCTTTTTTTTTTTTTGAACAAAAAAACAAACTAAAATTAATGGGTTTTAGGTTGGGCAGTGAATGGATTGTTGTTTTTTTTTTTTTAATTTATTGAACAACTTGTCATGGAGAGATTGTTCGTAAATAGTGGATTAGGTTAGAAGGACATGTAAGGAAGCTCCTACTGGGATGCTTTTCATTAATTTTTTTGTTTGTCTTGTTGATAAATTCTCTGGAGTAGAGAGGAAAGATTTCATGGACTTGTTTACTAATAGGAAAGTACTTGAGCTTTAGGGGCACGTGCAGAATATTTATTATTCATTTATGATGAGTACGAGTTGACTTCCGAATCCCATTTATCTGAATCTACATTCGTACTTGTATCATCAGCAACATCAAGGTCATTCTCATTTGTAACTAGAAATCTCCACAAGGTTATGTTTATTCTATCTGATCTGTTTTGAATTGATGAGCTTCTTGAAGTAGAACTAAGACGATGATGGGTTAGTAAAGAAAAAGTAGTAAGTCGGGGTGTAGAGTCATTTTGCTTACGCTGATTTGGTATTCGAATGCAGATTGGATCTATTTTTTACTAAGCTCTGTTCAAGACAAACGTCGATTGTGACTTTAATTCACAATTCGCATCGATTTGACATTCTTTTTTCACTTGTGGTGTCAAGAGAACTAAGACATGGTTCATTGGTTTCATGGTAGAAGTCCGGCTTTTGTCATCCTAATGTCTACTCAGCATAGGTGCGTATTATTCGTCGAAGTTTTTTTTTGAGATAGATAGCTTAGTCCGGGTTTGATCTCAAAAAAGTTGTTGAGCGAAACGTTTTTTAATGGGATTTTTCTTCTGGATGCTGTGATTGTTTAACATTTTCGAGTCAAAAACGGACTTAAAATTGTAAACTTAGCAGGTTTTCTTTCTCAATTGCATGCATCCATCATACCATGAGGGATTTTTGAAATATTTCTTTTGAACTTCAACCCGGGTAATCTCAAGGTAGTCCTTAAATATCTCACAACAGTAAGTGTAAGAATCAGGCTCGAGTTGAAAGGATCTTGTAGTCTGACAATTCTACATTCCAATGCCACATATCCAATCGAAAATCTGTAAGCTAAGCTTAGAAAATTTGGGTCAAAACCAGGCTTCACAAGAACAATATGTCTTGAATGAATGTGACGTTGACGTTCTCAGTACATTCCAATTCTACTGGACAAATCAGACATCGTAGACTCTATGGCTAAACTCAAGCATCTACATCCATCGCTTGGTATCTTTCATATGTCAAAAGCCTTCTAATAACCGTACTTTTTATCAAGGGCAGGCATGATCAAAGACGTCTGTAGGTGATGTAGAGATGAATGGTATGTATCCAGCTGTCGCTCATACTAGGACGGCCACTCTGGGTAAACATCTCTTCAATTGTCTTAATGATTTCTGCTACAATTGTGGTAACTTATTAAAGTTTCAGAAAAAGACACAAACAGACAACCCTCATCGAGGTACGACTTTTCGACTTTGTCTTATCGTAAGACAATGCATGTGGTAGGTCACGAATTCCATCAAATATTCATCATCTGTTGGCAACTCCGACTTAGACTGTAAGGATACCTAGAATCCTTGAAATTTTATTTACTTTATTCATTGGAGAGTTGAGTTTGACCTTCCGTAAGATTCATGTCTTGTAGGAAGTTGCTTCTTCGGTTCTTCCTTTGTCATCCCAAGTGCTGCTGATTCTTGCAGTTAATCTGAGGATCGTACGTAACTATTTGAGTTGAGGGTTCCTTGTAGAGAATGAAGAAGTTGGTTAAAGACAAAAGGACAGTCTTACCTCATACCAAATCTAAAATTAGAAGTTCTGTGGAAGTCAAGAATGATCTAGCGATTGTCAAAGAGCTCATGACTTCCGCCTTCATCACCATCTTATCATTTTGTCAGCAAAATTTGTGATACATACTCCTCCTCGTCTGACATCATCTCAATTGCTTTGCTTACAGCACTTATTTAACTGTCGTCCACAATTATCTATCATCCAAATTACCCAACAGCAAAACTCCAAAATGGAACATTATGAAGGGAAATCCCCCACTCCAGCTCTTTAACGACCACCCGGCCTCTGCGTAATCCATTGTTTAACCCGGTTACAACAGCGCAACCGCAATTTTCATTTGTTTACCCAAATAAATAATTAGATAATGATATGCAACCTGTCCGATGACCAACTTCAAGACTAAAAGTCATCCCAACAAAAAGCCCCATCATTGGCACGCCAACTTTCAATTTTAATTTGAAACTTAAAAATCTCGTATAGGCCATCCACAGCTTAATCAGTTCTCATCAAGTTCACACGCCAATTCACTGACCCGTTTTTCGTAATAATGACCACCAACATACGTAGTCTCGGTCGTACTCTTAATCCATGGGAATCTCCTTCTCGGAATACATACCTTGGTTCGGAAGAAGTAAAAAAAAAATGCTAGCACTCATTGGTTCTGGTCTAGTGATTCATTTAAATCACTCGGCAATGACTTCCCGTGATAATTTCTGCCGAAGCTGGTGGATAGGGTACACCCCCAAGGAGAAGATTCACATTCCTCATGAGTGTCGAGCGATAAATGTATCTCAGATCTGTTGCAAGTCGAAAAATCGCGTGCAAAGTTCGCTTGATCACTCAGTTATGGCTGCACGGTGGGAAAATTGGAACGAATTTTCGCACGCGTTCCACATTTTCCCCACACACATCGACCACCCGTGGGAGAAAAAAAAAAAACATAATTAATTCGATTCTGCATTTTTCTTTCTTTGCATGTGTGATGCGATGGGGAAAAACTGAAAACGATTTTCCATTTTCTTTATCGTTGGCAGTTTTTCTTTTTTTAAAATTCACCTACACCCACCCACCCAACGTGTGGCCGCTCGACTTTTGAGGCGAATTTAATGGGAATTTTCATTTGTGAATCATCGGCTTGGAAAATATGTCGTTCATCAGAGAGAGAGTTGGTCGAATCCAATAAGAGGACATTTCGTCGCGCCACTGACTCTACGTTCGTCATACACATATACACACACACACTAGTTCTCATCTTATGGCAAGCGAATGTGAGCGGAATTCTAAAAATACACGGCCCAGTGGATTGCATTTTGTTTTCATTCCACCATTGGCAGCTTCGTCGGCCAATTTTCCGAGTTTATGATGAAAATGCATTAAAAAAAGATTTTTTTTTATTTATTTGCAAGTTAAAATATTTAATAGCGAAATTGGCGCCTTTTTTTTACGGTCGGGAGAGTTCATGAATGCCCCCGTGCGTCGTCGGATTAAATGGGAAATTCGTACTTTAGGATGTAAATTCATTTTTTTTGTAATATCAAGTGGAGGAAATGCGCATTTTAAATATTTTATGAGTATCGTCTTGGCATGTGGGGCTGGTACGACAATTAAGCGAGGTCCTGAGTCAATAAAATCTGCATCGTGACGTGAATTACTTGCATATGGTGGGCGATTTGAAATGAGGCCACGAGAGCTTTCGCTTTAAATCTATAGATGGCACGCGCCACTGAATTGGAGTGATGGATGGATGCTACATACTTAACTTATTCTGCTTGTGTCCTTGTCGGATGCAATTTCTCTGTTCTCGGAGGTCAAGATCAAGCAATACCGTCTCTTCGTCGTCTCAAACCATCTTTTCACATGGCTGACGCAAAGTCGTTCAAGTGTCTGATCGATTGTAGCTGCGGTCCCTTTTGTTATCTGAACCCTGCAAAAGCTTAATTCCGGAGGCTTCTTAGATTTGTTGTTCTTTGCGTACAGCTTTAGTTATTAGTTTTAAGTTTTTTTTTGAAATTTGAAAAAAAAATTTTAACTACCCCAAAAAAATGATTTTTTCCCACCGACTCCGGACCTGCTCGGAAAGTTTGCATTTTTTTCTCGTCTTTCCTTGAATTTTCAATATTAGATGGGTAGAATGGAGCTTTAAACTCGATGGAAACTCACTCCCGTCCGCCGATATGTACCTTGGGTGCACCCACAGGGTCGAATGTGGCACGAGGTAGACCCCAAAAAATTATTTTTTCCCACCGACCTGCTCGGAAACCATCCTTTTTTTTTTGTTTTTCCTTAAATTTTCTTTGCTAGATGAGAGATGGGTACAATGGAGCTTCAAACTCGATGGAAACTCACTCCCACCCTCAGCTACGTAGCCTGGGTGCTTCAGCAATTTTTTAGGTCTAGTTGTGAGACCATGCAACTTAGATAGATTTGAGCATGTTAAAGCGATTCTAGTTTATTTTCGTGCTAGACGTAACACACCACCTACAGCAAGCCTTTACCAGACTTTGTTGCCCTTGAGAAGATCTTAAGGACAAGCGAAGATTCTATCTGATTCAACCAAAGTCGGACTTCCAAAGTGGCATAGTCTTCAGATGTGCTAGCACTTGTCAACTCTTTGTCTCTCAACCTGCTAAACAGGAAGCTAGAGCTACATTGTGATTTCTACGCACAGTCCTTTTATTGTCATAGGTGCACTGGAAGGAGTAGAATCGACGGCATAGCTATCTTCTAAAGGATTTCGCTACAATTTAACTCGCAAGTTTCTTCAACTTTTAGTGAAACTCTCTTGAGTAATCCAACGCATTTGCCTTCATTTGTAATCTACTGATGCATGCCAGAATGCTTCCCCAACTACACTGATTAAATTAAGACTCTCAAACTTAGTGTAAATATCTTGTGCCCTAAAAATGCGTTTTCAAAATCAAATAAAACATGTCAAAGGTAAAGTTTTCCCTACTTATAACCCTCGAGGCAACTTCAAAATTGCATTTGCTCTTCGGTAGACGGTTGTAATCTTGTTCAACACCTTAACCTCAACCTCAACCTCAACGACAGTTATCTTTAGCGTCGTCGTTGTCGTTGTCTTCTTCATTATTTTTGTTGCTTTCTCATTACAATTTCTTAATCCCATTCGGTTTGTGTTTTTCTTGGAATTACACACAGTTTTGCATCTTTCTTCCAGTTATTCCCCCTCTGTTCTGCTCGTCTTCCCATTCCGAATAAATAATCAAAATGACAAATCACAACTAGGATTTGTTTTCGTCCCTTGTGCCGCGACAACTTGCACACAGCCTAGGGCGGTCTTCGGAACCCCTGTCTAAACTCTACAATGAATATTCTCTTGACTTGAAATGTTGAAGGTAGTCTTTGTGTTGGGGACCAACTAAGGAGACATCACCTCAAGAGAGATCAACGGCATCATTGTAGGTGGCATACACACCGCATTGTTAGTGCGGTATCAGGAGACAACAAATTTTCCACCAAGTTGAAGGAATTCTCCTTGAAGACTTATTTACCTTCTTTTGGGCGCATCCTTAGTGTTTTTAGGGAGAATTGCCGGCGCATTCCATTCTCCCGGGAGAGGGTAAGTTGCTTTTTTAGAAACCTCTTGGGATTCTGTGATATCTAGTGCTCGCGGTACTGCCAATGACATTGGCCTCAGTCGCGTACATGTCATTCCAAAACCACAGTGAGGATTTTTTTTTTCACCTGTCAACCCGTCCTCTTTAGCAACATGGCAAGGATTATGTGTTTTTCTTTGGAAACCTAGGTACGGTCTGACATTTAATATAATTTCTCTGGAGGAAAACACAAAAAGGATTCGCTAGAGGAAACAAGTGGAAAAAAAAGCAAACACACAATCCAGGACAGGGGCGGGTCAGACTTGAGAAAGAACTCTGCTAATATTTACCCTGCTGATGATGATGAAGATGATGATGGCACACGAAACTCTTAAATAAAAAAACAAAAGTTAAAACGGTCAAAAGGATAAGAACCAGAAGAAGTAGAAGAAATTTAAAAATCTGTTGTTGTAGCATCAGCAGTGTGTGTCGTCGTCGCTTGTTCAGTGCCATCATCCTTCATCCTTTTCCTCGTTAACCTCGATCTCGATTTGTTGCAATTTTTTCTTTTTCCTTTTTTTTTTGGGGGGGTTGTGTAGCCTGCTTTTCTAGTTCGTGAAAGTTTTTAATGAGCGTTTTTCGTGTACACTTTGCCATTTGTTTTGTTCTCTATGTTTCGTTGTCGCGCGTTCGCTTTTAACAGCGTCATCTCGCGTCATCCTCGTCAGTTGGTGTAGGTGGTCTTCTTTGTCTTTTTTCTGTCTCATCTTTTGCCTCTTCAAACCCCTTTCTACATTTGACATCCAATTAGCAATTACATTTTTGTGTACCAAGGATTATGAAGGGGACACGCGGCAAGTGGGCGGATAGTCGGTTTGCTTCTGAGAAAATTATTAATTAAAATGAATTTCATGAGATTACTTGTGTATATTTCGTTTTTAGTTAATGTTTGCTGACGTTGCACAAGGGAATTAGATCTCGTAAATACGTTCTTGTTTGGAGCTTAAGCATTGTCTCAGTCTGCAATGGTCATTAAGGGTTGGGAGTCTGTTTCTTTGTGGGTGTAAGGCGTCTGTGGGTTTTGTTTTTGGGTGTTGTTTTGGATAAATGCTAGCAAAACGAAATTATTTTTGGTGTCTTGGCAATAATTGGGCAAATTCAAGGGAAATTACATTGCATCGAGATCTTTGGTGATACGACAATACGACTGCAAAGTGGATTCATCCTTATCCTTACAATCATCCTAGGACTATTGGGCATTATTCCTTACTTCACAAGTTTTCACTTTTACCCAATTCTACCCTCAAATCAACTTAGTATCTTTTTTACTTTAATGGAACTTCTGCCTTAACCGTGTGAGTTATATTGAAGTTGCTTTATAGATCCGCAAGACTACTTATATTTAAAGTGCATAACGGGTCACTTTGGCACAAATGCTGGTCAAAAACAATTTAGTCAGGGATGTCATCTGTGTATTTTTGTGCAGTTATCAAGCTTTTTGTGTGTAAAACTGCTTTCCTTTCTGTAGATTATTGGACAAAACCAAGGTTTCAACAGCTTCGTCGAATATCGAATCAAAAATTCATATCGCAACTCAATTACAAAATTGTCCACTGAACCAAGACACCAGATCAGGGACCATATCCCCTCATGAACATACATTTCCTGTAACCGCTCTATTACACTCCCCCTCTTACACATCTATATCTAGATAGTTAAGCTGATGTATGTCTTTTCTGAAAACTCTTTATTTCCTTCCACCTGCAATAGGTATGGCTCTCTTCAAATCAGTATTTACACCTCCATGACCAAAACTTACTCAACTCGAACACACTTTATATCCTCATTATCCGTCCAAAGGTGAACACACTTAGAGTGGGCACAATCGGGATGTGTTATACCCTATGGCTCTAGGTGGGCTAAAATTGACACGTTACAGACTTCCATGACCATTATTTTTGTGTGCTACAACCTCTCTATCAAAAGCATCATACCCTATCGGATATGGTAGATATCAAAAAGTGTTCCTTGGAACTCATAAAATGCTATCTCATCAACACGTGTACAACACCCCAAGTGTCGGACTACACACATACACACAGAGTGAGATAAAACAATTCCAAGATAAGGTAACGGCCTAAAAATCAACTTCAAGTTCATTTTTAGGGTCGATAACAATAACAAGTTAAGAAAACACACCAAGAACACTTCTATCAGTCATTGTCTATCACCCTCCTTCATACATCTGTCCGCTTGCACAACTCGGTTCAAGAAAAAAAAAAAAAAAAAAACCCTTCAACTGAGGGGAGACCAAGAGACCAGGAGACCAAGAAAAAAAAACGAAAACGAAAACATTGAACCACCCAACCATGAAGTGGCCATCTGTTGCGCTGCTCCTGCTTTGACGAATCCTTAACTTTCCACAATGAGCCCAGAGTGCGAGGTGAAAATACCAAAGTAGTGATAGGGGAACGTCTATGACTAAGATGACGCCTATCAGTCGATTTTCTTTTTTGTTGTTGTTGTTTTTGCACGCCACAATCGCATTTATCCTTAAGGATCCTTTTAGGGGAAGAGGGAAAAGAAATAACCTAAAGAGTTTTTCACCATAAACACACTTAGTTGGTAGTTGACCTTATTTATTCGGCTCATGGATGAAGAGAGGATGGCGGAAGTGAAAACAAAAGAAATTGCTGCCAAAACAATCACGCAAATGCTGGTTTTATCGGTATGAAACGGTTTCTTATGGTATGGCACGTGAAGAGAATTCTATGTAATTGGGGGGAAAACTAACGGAAATAGGGAGTTATGGGAGGTTTTTTTTTGAAGAGGTTCTCTTTTAAATAAATAGAAACAACGCGAAAGGTATGTTTAATTATGTTAATTAAATGGGAGAGCAGTAATGGTACTAAGTGCCTTCCTTGTGGCATTCCAAAAAAAAATTTATTTAAATTCAATCGAGTCTGAATAGAGGTTTTGAAGTTTACCAGTTCTGAAGAGCTACATATGTGACCTCGATAGTTTGCAAGGATCTGAGATGCTTCTCTCGTAAGTAGGGAGGGACAGTGTACTCCTAGTATTTGGTCACCTTTTGCATGCTTTCTATGCGTCTGTCCGACGATTAGTAGCTTCTTTTTTGAACTTCTGTTTAGATTAGTTACAAAAACTCTATCATTTTAAGCTCCTAGTAGAACTAGCTATAGCTTACGTTCAGGTGTATCTGCTTCCATCTTATCAAGCGGAAGAAGCTTCAACAAATTGTTCGAATCCGCTAAAATTGTTGTAAGACGACTACGCTGTACCCCTTAACTTCTCCGGGAGTCATACATCGCTTGCGTCGTTTGTACTTTAGTCAGGCTGACTTAATCACATCGTTTTAGTTGCGATAGTAATTCCTTTCGGGCTATCAGGCCAACGAGACTGAGCCTACCATCTTTCACAGTTTAGGTCGCGCTACTCACACTTAACTGGACCCAAATTTCTAGTGTCCGCGATTGCTTAAGCTTTAAACTGGAGATTTGGTCTTTTTGTTCGGTTAACAATTTCTAATGTTCTCAGCTTTTGATTTCAAAGACACTGTTGGCCGTCTTCCGAAGTCGGTTTTTGAAAAAGAGTATCCCTCTCAATAGAAAGTTGTTCATGGAATTAAATCGTGATGGAAGGCGAATAGCCCTAAGGTTCTCCAGAGTGAAAGCATTGTAGCAATACTTGCTCTATCGATTGTAGTCTGAGCTATTTGACCTGATCTTGAACTTGGCTTGCTTCGCAAAGAAAGTAAAGTATGTGAACACAACTTTCGGTTACCGTACGAAGGGAAGAGCTACATGGCATCTGAGAAACCCTTTATTTTGTGTACACTGAACCATGATGTATAAACTTATCAATGGAACTCCCATCAGTGATCAAATCAATTCAACAATACAATTGTCATTTTCTATTAAGAGAATCCATGTGAAAGTTCCAATGTTCTTAGAAATATCCCTTGGGAATTGTCCAACCTCCCACTGTAATAGTTTTTTTCTCAGAATTCCACTAGAAACCACAAAGTCAACTCTAACACCCAACTTGCGCCTCACCGAACATTGCAATATCCAATTTCAACTTTTCCATAGCCACAGATGGTCACACCTGACTGGTTGTGGATGAGAAACTATTCCAGGTATTCGCAGTTAAAACACACATATGTGCCAGAGCCACACTCTTCTTGTCTGCTTTTGAAGGTGAAAATGAAAAGAGGAAAATAGGAAAACTGTCACAGTAGGTGACAAGCGTGTTTACGATATGTCGGTGTCACCATCAACATAGGAAATTGAAATTTATCTCCCCTTAGAAGGGGACATCATCCTGAATCCGCAGGACATCTGCAACAACATACGACACTGTGACACAATCTCCGAATGCAATTAAAAATACCCTATCAAGGATTTTCGGAAACCTCTAAGGACACTCGGAATAGACACTGAAACAGAAATCGTCATCAAACAAACAGAGAAGAAGATGTTACAAACCGCAGGTATATGTATCTAGGAAATGTTCTAACGACATGATGATGAATGAATTTATCCTAGGGTGAAGTGTGCTCTAGTGTGGAATAAAAAAACAGGTGTATCTGTAACAGATGTGCCTCGTGCTGTGAGGTAAACGATACATTTCCTCAAAAAAAAAAAAAAAAAAACATCCAATCAGCTGCACTAATTAGTTATAAATTTAATTTCCTCCCTTTAATCCTCAATTTCATCTCTTTCAAGGCTTGAGATACAAATCATAAAGGCTTTCTGATTGAAAGTGAACGGATACAGAGAGATAAGTAGATACGCCAGATTGAATTATATCCCAACGAGTTATTCTTGAGTAATATCCTTTATTCCATCTAATAACTCATCGCTGACTTTCAGTATCTATCTGATGGTGTACGAATACTACCTCTCTTCCGATCATTTTTTGCATCTCAAGAGTTATTTTTTCGTAAATATGAAATCGAAACCGAATGCCAGAAACTAGAAATATTATCCTTGAGGCCATATTGCCGACAGGCAGAGGGATGGTTGTGTTGTATCGCAGAGTATCATGCAACAACTTTTCTCACACTCTTGCAGCCTCTCAGCTACAGCCTCCTTTTCAATTACATTCGGAAAATAATATTGGAAAATTTTCCACATCTTTGGAAAATTTATTGACTTGTGAAAGCGTCGACTCGAGTAGCAGAAAATGAAAAAGAAAAAAAAATTATGAAAAGTTTCAAAAGCAGAAAATATTGACTTCAACCAGAGATAGGGGGTCGTAAATTTTGTGGAAAATTTCCTTTTTGCAACGGATGGATGGGTGTGTGTGTGTGTTTGTTTTTGTTTTTTATTTTGGTTCTAGATTAATAACTGCATGGTTGTAAATTAGAGATGGAGAGACGAGAATGTGTTGGGGATACGTTGGTTCTCGAAATTTGGTTACAGTTTGAGGAAGTGGCATGTGCTGGTGATTTATTGCCAAGACGATGACAGTGCCATTTAACAACAATGGTAATGGTACTGTGGTACTGGAGTCGGGGTTTGTCATATTTTGCTTGTTAGTCAAGGGAAGAGATAGAATTTCTTAGGTTTGAGACTTGGACACAAGTCTCCTTGAAATATATTCTCTTTTGTTCATTGCTATCTCGAATTCACTAACAGACTTCAAGTTAAGTAAATTCGACACCCAAAAGTTCTCGGGTTTTTAGTCGCCAGGTACTTCCTCGGGTGCACTGTTTGGTTTCAAGAGAATGAAAATCCTTTCGAATTTGAGCTCCTTGTTTTTGATATTGACAAGAACTTATAGTCGTTCAGGCTTCTTGAAGCAAGCATTTTGGGGATTCTTTTCAATGAATACACTCCAGGGTCAATAGATGGGTGCATACATTTTGTTTCGTTCCGAAATAGAGACCATTCTATATTTGTACATAGTAGGCTCAACAAATCTTTCTTTAAACATCTTCGACTTGTCGACTCCTTCGTTAGCCTTTCGATATTGCCTATGTGAGTGTTAGGACCTTTGATTTCCAAGTTGGACAAACCCGATGAGTCACAACTACGCCGATGGGCATCAGTGTAGATGACTATAGATTGCATGCTCAGTATGGCCCTATTCTTCCATTCCTCTCCATTTTGGATCTGATTACGAAGAAAATTGATAACAGTTTGGCAGGCTTACTTAATCAAAATGTCTTGGTTACGATTATAATTCCTTTTGGGCTATTATGCTAGCCAGCCAGAAGAATCCAATTCTGAACTTACGCTGCCTTCCATCTTCCACGATCCCGCTCACACTGCTTCCAGTTTACTAAACCAAGGTTTCTTTTGTCCCCGATTGCTTAATATTAAGGCAAGAGATTCCGCCTTCCTTTGTAGAGAGTTCTCGTCGATGTGGCCACATTCACATCTTTAAAACAGCGTTCGCCACTGTATCATCCTCTCATTCGCTTTTCTCGCAGAGAGGATCAAATATTCGACGTCGAATTTTTCCTTCCAAGGATTTCAAGATTCAAGATCAAAGTTTTGTAGAACACGATTTTAGACCTTCGAGTTAGGAGCTTGGACCCTAGTTGTTTGGACAAACTGAAGTAGCAACGGTTATCTTAGGTTATCCTTCGTTGAATCTTCACCAGGGTGTCATTTGTGGAGTTTTTGTTTGCTCCGATTATTAAGTTCAGTCAAAGACGTCCTATCCTACTTTGTTATATCCTCACTCACCCAAAGATCAACTCGTTTGGCATGTTTTTTAATCGCCGTGACACGCTGGGAACGTTGATTGTCGATATCGCCTGCCTGCTGAACAGATTTGTTAAATTAACTTTTCCATTGGTTCCAAGTATGTCCCAAGTACATTGTTCAGGCCTTCCCCCTCTAAGATCTCAAAAGACTGTCTTGACATTCTTCCATTTTCTACCGGTTACATCGTACAGTTGCTCTTATGTTTAAGTTAAGAATCGTCTTCCCTGTAAGTTCTACTATAAGATTCTTCTGCGTACATCAGCATAATCATCCAGCGTAGTTCGACAACTCTTCCATCTTCATCGATAGGTGCTTAGGACCGTGAACATTGTTTCGCCTTGTAAGTCGGTCATTGCTCACACACAGAAATGCTGTCTCAATGCAGACATCACCTATGGTCCTTTATTAGGTTTTAAGGATATGTTGTGATATTTATTTGTGTCTGTTTCTGTTGAACTAAGCCAGCAAAGAATGGTTTACTTAGGTTCACGTCATGAACTTTGATCTGACTAAGCGAAAGCAATGGTCTCGATCAAGGGCGGAACTTATTTCCTTCTTGGCTGTGGTTTCACCTGGAATGGTGTCCATTGAGGACAAACATTATTGCGAAAAAGAATTAAAAATGCATAATGACGTGCAACCATGTCTACCCTAAGAATAGGAGGAGAAAACGTAATCCCCTGTGCATGAGTTGTAAGCTCATTAGTGAAAATGTGGAACAGACAGTTCAGTAGTACAATGAATCAGTTCTTAGAATCTCAGGTTCATAGTGCAGTCTATTGTCATCGTAACCTCTGGTAGACTCCTAGAAAACGAGGGTTCTTCTAGAGACTTGACAATAGTTATTGTCATACTTACCAGTTTCTTTAGAGGTTTCTTGGCAAAATAATCCAATAACAGAGATACGTTTTTCCACCGCAAAAACCCATCTACTTACCCAACTAGGTCAACGAGCTAGTAACTTTTGTAACTGCTTTGTGTCAAAATTCCTTGGAATAAATTGACTTCCAGTTCCAACAAACAAGCAACTTGCCATGTTTACTTGTCCCAAATGTACAACATAATCAAAAATGACCAAAAGTTTTGTATACATTTCTCCTTCCATGTATGTTATTTCTGGTATGTCCTTACAAGTAAAGTTCCTTGACATCTTTACCCACAACAAATCATATCCCATCATCTTCTTAAACTGACTTTATCCACCTTAAAAATGACATTTAACATACCCAAGCTCCATTAAAACTTTCTCCTTCATACAGAGATTGTCTTCTGTTGTACGAGTATTTCCTTGTGTCCTCGTCATCATCCAGCAAGCAAACAGCCAATTTGAATTTCAAATCAAAAAAGAAGAAGCTACAGATAGAGCGAGAGAGTCAACAGGAGATCTTACTTATCATCGGTAAAATGCGTTTCATTAAAACTTTCTCCTAGATAAAATAACAGAAGAAAAGAAAATCCCAAAAATACATAAGGACACCATCCTTAGATCACAAATATAATTATAAATAAAAAAACAAAAAAAAAATAAATTCATATACACACACATGTCCCTGTGTATTTTTGCATTTTTCTCAACCACATCACCAACGTGTCCGCTTGCAAATTTAATATTTTTATTAAAAAACTTCAGATTGGGCCAAGGCCACAGGTACATACTTGTAACTGTGTGTCAGTGTGTGTCTGTAGGATGCAGAGTAAATGTCAAATCAACAAAATAAACAACGCGATCTATGAGTTTACAAAACAGACAAAAAAAATAAAAAATAATTAAGTTATACAAAAGTTTCAACCAAAAAGGACTCACATCCCATACTTTTGGGGTGAAAAGTTGCGTCAAAGTTGAATGGAGATCTTCACCAAAAAAAAAAAATTGTTTTCTGTTTGCCTTTTCAGTTATTTTGCATTTTTTGAAACTTGAACTCTAAACTCTGCGCGCTAGGATATTTATTTCAAAGTTTATGACAAATGTAAATCTTTTTTTTTTACATTTTCGAGTCCTTTATTTGCAGCGCGTCGCATTCTTTTAAGAAACTTTCGAGGGTGTGTTTGTATGTATGTGTGTGTACCTAAAGAGCCAAAAATAAAATGAACTATAAACAAAATACGTACTCCATTTGCATTGCAGGAAGGATACTCACATAAATTACATTCGAAAGTTTGTCCTTTGTTTTGAAAAAGGCATTCAACAATGAACACTGTACTTGTTTGTGGGTGGGGTGATTGGAGGAGGGAAACTGCTGAAGTCAAACAGGAGTTGTATGTATAAATATTTTTGTTTGTTTTACTAATGATAGCGACACGTCGAAGAGGATTACGAAAGTGTTGTCGTAAATCGGAGGATTTTATAGTGTCTGCATGTCATTTCGTTAAAGGAAACCGATGCCATTGGCATTGATGTGCAATTCCCTTTTGAAAATCGTTAAATCGCGTCATAAAAGTGGAAATCTATCCTTAAAGCATTGACACAGCACAATGGTGACCTATGAAATCTTGATTTTATTGAGCTGAGTAGTTAAACTTCATGAAAGCCACTGAAGCATCAGAAAACACTAAAACAGTAGTATAGTCTTGGTAGGTCTTTGACTTCTTGACAAACTGTGTTTCTTTTTGTAGATAGAGCTAGACAAGAAGGGATGAAGTGGTGAACTGTCTTCAATTCTTTTTCTCAGCGACAGGAATCGATTTGTAATGGCATATCCACTTGCTTACTGGTAGCCGTGGCTTAGTGGTTAGTTCGTTGGACTGCTAAGCGCGAGACACAGGTTCGGTTCTCAAAAACCATCAAAAGTTCTTTCGCTGCACCACCTCTTCGCAGGCATGACAAACGTGCAAGAGTATAATATGTCATGAAAAGCTTCTCAATTCGCCGTTCGGAGTCGGCATTAAACTGTAGGTCCCTTCCATTCGTGCGAAGAATATAACACGAACAACATGAATGGTTGTGAGAAGCTAGGCCTTCTTCCATGAGCTGCCTTGCCAAATATACATACATACATACATACTTACTTACTTAAAGGGGCGCTACAGTCTGTGGTGGAATTGAGAATTAATCAACAAGCGTCTCAAGCTAAGTGGATCTTTAGCTACCTTTTTCCAGTTTTGCATGGCTAGTCGGTTGATGTTCCCTTCCACTTGCGTGTTCCACCTGATTCGTGGTCTTCCTCTACTGCGCCATCCCTCGAGGATGGATTCGAAGTGATAGCTGTCAGACTGTCTAGATGCCTATAAAACCTCGTTGCTAGATGGCGAAGTCATTATTTCTAAAGTGCAGAACAACTACAAAAGCTTCTACAATAGTCTTGATGACCTTCAGAAACCCTGATTGAAACCTATCTTAACATACTCTACCTGATCATCTTGCATTGTGTGCATATTAGTTTGTTATTCATACTTCACTTGATCATATGCAAGTCGCCCAAATCAACTTGAATCCATTTGAAATAGAAGCGGCCCCAAATGGTTCTCCTGTGGTACTTCATTCAAACATTAATCGATCCGCTTATGTACTGACGTTGTTAACTCCTATTTCTCTTACGGTTTTCATGAGGCGCAAGTTACATTCTATGCCTCTTTTTGAGGCTATTTGTTGGCTGCTTTTAGTTCCATTCCAGAAAATGACACAACTTCAATCACCCAACCTATCGACTCTCTGCTCTACAAATTGTATATAGGACATCACCCTTAAAGTCCTACACTCGTTGACTTCCTCACATCCCTTATGGAGTAATCATAAAAAATTCATCACCCACCACCAATACCCATAGGTACCCACAACTCAAAGCCCACACCGCCCAAAAGAAGCGAACCCATCAAGAAGCACTTTTCGCTTTCATTTCACGTCCTGTACCATCTTTCTTTGGCCAAATAGAAAAGGATGACGACACTGACCAAAAATTACGATGCTTTTAGCGTAGTCAGGGTAGAAAATTTGCGTTTCCCCAGTTACCCATTAGTCACCGGCGGTCCCCCACCATCTCCTTCGATGTCGTCCTTGCAATATTTTTCTCTTTTTTTTTCGGAAGCACTAATTTCTGTTTGCCTTCCTCAGGCCCGCGTGGAGGAACACGAAAGACGGAGAAAAAAAAAAAAGTGCCCACACATCAACCGACTAAGTACAGAATTTATTGGTGTTTACTCTTCCCACTGAGGAAACACCACTCAGCCGCCTGACCAATTCCAGGCTCTTGTGCCCTTGAATGACTCCTTCCCTATAGTATAGGATTTTTGGTGTGGCGCTCATTGGCATTCCAATTGGTCTGTTCATATCCTAATTTGTTATTAGAGTCCCTTTCGTCTGGCATCGCGTCCTAGTTCCTCTCCACTTGAAGTTTGTCCTTTTTACGGAGTGTAATTATTTTTTTATTGTTATTTTGACACGGAACTTTCACCCCCTCCAGCAAGGACGGGACTGTATGATAATGATTGTCACGATCCCTACCGAAGGACGTCGGGGGAGTTGTGTGTGTGTGTGCTAACTTATGTTTTATTTTTTGGGTCTCGACTAGAAATGTGTCTTAATCTTGTGTTGGGTATGCGCAAAGGAATTGGAACCGGAAAAACAGGACATAAATACACCTCCGCCTGGGTGCTACGCGCGCCTTAACGACGAACGGGCGGGCAAGTGTAAGTTTACGAAAATAAAGTTTCCTGTTTCCTTTTAATTTGCATGGATTATTCCGGTCGAGTGGCCCGGCATACATTCTTTCGTTTGGTTGCCAAGAACAGGAAACTTTATCCGCACTCTTACCTTGTTTTTGGAACTTTTTTTTTTCTCCCGCGCTTTTATTTGTCTTTTCTGCTCTTTGGATCCTTGTTCGTGGGTGTGCTGTGATTTTGGGTGTAACATTTTGTCCCCCAGGTTCGCACTTCTGCTGGCGGTGTGGTGAGGTGTGTGTTTGTGTGTGTGTGGTGTGGTGGTTGTTTGTGTTTCTGTGGGAATGGGAAGATGACGCGCCTTGGTTTGTTGCTTCTTGGATGCCAAAAGGGACATACCTTCGTCGGGCTTGATACTTTACGTAGGTCTTTTGTTTCAAAAAGGTAGCCAAGTGAAAATTATTTTCTTTGTAATTTTTTTTTTTTGATTCGAAAAGATGGTTCGGGGGCGGTGGTGATGTGGCGTCAAATGTCGTTTACATTTTAAGGGTATATCATGCCAGGATGTGAAAAATAAAATTGAAAGCTTACTTAGGTAATGAAGTGAGACATGAAGGTTGTTACCTGGATAAATATTTTGTTTCTTGGCATTCTCGCGGGTGGAATGTTGTATGCATGAGATAAGTTGATGGGAATTTGAGAAGGGTGACAGATTTTTAGACAGTTTGAGTGAAAGTTTTTGTTGTTGTTGTTAAAGCTATCGCAAGGAGTGATATAGGATTTCAGAAATTTGTTTACTTTTATTTTGCGGAATCCAGTGTTTGAAAATGACACGCCACGAGACTTGTTGACAGAAGTGTGATGGAAGGTAATGTGTCTTCAAAAATCTAGGTAGGGGGCTACATAGAGCTAATGGAGGTCTTGTCAGAGTTGTCATTTTAAGACGAATTGGGTAAGAAATGTAGTCTTTTAAATGGAATAAGGAAATTCCACTTTACGAAACTAATTGAGCTAACTTTGCACTGAACTTAGACCTTGTGACTTTCTAAGACCAAAATGTGACTTGTTTCATGTTATGCCGCCTTCTTGATGCTGACCTGGTTTTAGACGGGTTTAGGCGGGTTTTTAGAAGTCTAGTCGTATGTCACAACCGAGTGGTCGACCAATGTTTGGTTCAGTTTTGATCCGATTTTTGCCACTTCGTCACTGGCCCCAATAGAGTAAGACTTTGTACATTGAGCTTTGATGGCGTGTTAAATGTACTTCGTAGTCTCACTCATCATCTCAAACTGATTTCTTAAGTCGCAGGCTCGAGAACGTTTGCTTTAGTCTCCTTTTGCCAAGAAGTTCGTGTCGGAAGTTTCTGATCAGCTTCGTCTGTTTACCCTGTGAACATAGGTTTGTAAAGATATTGGACCTTAAAATCAGACTTGTTTCGGTCTCATCACTTGGCTTGCTCTTGGTGGAACTTCTTATTCGAAGGGAGCTCAGGTGGATCAATAAAGCCCCAGTGTTTGCCATTAATTTAGCACTGGTAGCATTAGTGATGCCCACTCCATTATTTAACTGAGTCTTAAGAATGTATCCTCCCACTACCCGCTCACAAATCATCTTCACATGGACTTCGGCATCGTCTTACACACTTAAAGCCATCAAATTGCTTTCACTTATTCATAGCTTGTTCAAGTGCCCATTTCTCTCTCTCTCTCTTTTTCGAAATGAAATCTTTTAGAAATCCATCTCAACGATCCTTAACACAGACTAATGGTGTATCGCAATTTTATGGACTTTTTCACTTTTTAAATGAATTTCAGCTCATATCCCGGACACATTATCCATCAATGAACGGTTCCGCCACATATAATTTGTCTTCTTCTTATTTTTTTTTAGTATCCTTACCCGCATATGTTCTTGAAGCACGGTCTCTACAAATTTCGTTTCGCTGACTGACCGCGCGCGCGGAAATGGCAATAAATTTTCCTGGGTTTTGTTGCCTTGAGGCGTTTCATTTCCTTTTTGGCCCAAAATAAGGACTCCACTCAGTTCTCAATATGTTTGGCATTATGATGATGATGATGATGATGGTGGTTGGACACACGGGTACGATGAGGGGGGTGACAAACGAAGAATTCATTTTGATTTAGTTGATGTTTGCCATAAATTTTTTTTTTGTTTCGACATTTTTTGTCGTCCTTTTTTGGAGTTTTTTCCTTCGTCCTGTCCCCAGTTTGAGTGCTGTGACACATCAAATGCGCGAATATAATAAATTTTATGTGATTGCCTTCGCTTTGGATCATTTTTTTATTTATTCATACACTACGTTGGATACGTCTGCTTGGATGTGTGCCTGCGTGTGTATGTGGTTTTTTTTTTTTAGGTTAAATGTGTTTTTTATTAGATTAGCTATGACACGATCCTGAGGGTTGTTTTGTACTTATATTTCGGTTAGTCCTTTGTGGGTAGGCTTCGATGGAAAGTGTAGGAATATAAATAATTTAGGCGACGGGCTTTATTAATTGGATTTTCTATTTGAATATTTCAGTTTAGGTGTCGTGTATGTCCTGAAGCTCATGCTATATGCAGTGGAAGTCAGAATATGTTTCGAATCATTATGAGATTGGAAAATAGTTGAGTGACACTATCTCTGGACATGGAGTTTTTGGGAATTTTAATCGAATTTTTAAAGTAATGTGCAGTAGGTAGGTACTTGGGTTAGGTTCGGTTCGGTTAGACCAGAGAAGGTTCTTTGCGATACCACATGGATCTGTAGTTTCTTCCAGAAGAATACCCGCAAAATTAGTCGAAGTTGACTATGAAGCGCTGGTTATGCTGGCGTCAGTTAAGACTGTGCAAGAAACTGACTCATAAAAAAGCTCGTGTTCGAGAACTGGACACGTAGTGAGAAGGTTGGAGACTCGTCCTTCCTCCTCTTCGTCATGGTACTAATTAAAATTTATAAAAAACGAAATGCATGCTGACGATGGTTTAGCTGTCTGCCCAACCAGCAAGCAACAAGCCATCTTGCCCCACACAAACCTTCCACAATTGTCATTTCCAGGATCACTTAACTTTAAATTTAAATACTCTCTCAACCACCCAGCCACTGCAATAAATCATTTTTAAACACGTACCACCACTACACAATCGAAAATTTACATAAAAATGAAACACCCATCATAACAATGCTAATGCTCAAAAGTTTTACACGCGGATGCTGTGCCATTTAACTGATATGTATTTCAGATACTTTTTGCCTACACTCCATTAAAAATTCATCGATTCAATGAGCCGAGTATGTTTATACAAACATTTAACTGTAACACACGCAAACGAACACAAGTATTATTTACATTTCCGATAACCGAAAGTAAGTAGTGCGAGGAGAGATACATTTAGAAGAACAAAAAATAAACACGATATCAGCCAACAATCACTTTTTGTTGTTGTTCAGGACCGTAAGGACATTATTTATAAATGTTCCTGCTCCTTGAATATGACAAGAAAAAAATCCACTTCTTGATATAACACTGTCGCGTATATAGAGGTACATTCAGAGGACGTTTCACAAAACAAACTACGACCCAGTGCCGAGTAACCCTCCTTCTTGTTATCATTCCATTCAACAAAGAAGAAATGTCCTGGTCTGGGAGTCTTCAAAGTCTTAAAAGTCTGTCGAAGCCGTTTGGCACCCTTTCACTTCATATACACACGCATACTGGTGTGTCGCTTCACTCACTCAATGGAAGCATTCTGTGTAAGTAATGAAATTTCAATTTGAAACCACTGAATCGCGAAGCCGGAGCCGGCAAAAGGAATAATTCTATTTCATGGTATTCCGCATCATTATCGCTGGTATCAGCCCCACCCGGAGGGGTAGGAACTCCTTTTGTGTGTGACTATGGGTGGTGTAGCTATTTTGTGTGCTACCGACACTTGGTCTCTTTTGCGCGTATAATAAAGTTGACAGGGGACACAAGAAGGCTTTTCCCTTAAAGCGTGGGTGTCGTTTCGCATCTACAGCGAACGATAATGAATTCCATTAGACGATGATGGAAAGTTTTACACCTGAGTGGGTTTTTTTTTTCTCTCTCTCTTTCGAATGAAATTGGCACTCTCTGGCGATCAATTAATCAATATGAAGTCGCTTCACAGGGAGAACGAGGAGGAGAAATACAATGACACAAATCAGTGTCGAAGAAAAGACGACAATGACGACGGGGATTAAAGATTGCGGATGTCTGAACGACCAGGAAATAGTGATTCACAAAAGCGGAAGCTCTATGGCGAAGCGAAGATACTTTGTGAATTATTTTTTTTTTAAAGCTTCAGTTGGTTGCTTATTCATCCATGTCGACAGGTTGTTGATGAAAATATGGTCACATTCTGTGAGAGTGGCTTAGATTGATTGGATTCTTGACCTAGGTTAAGAAAGAGAAGAAGATTGGAATTTTAAAAAGGCCGGAGACGTCGATAACATTTATAAGGATTGTCACTGTGAAGATGTGATAAGTAGACTTTGAACGGATGGATACGCTTTTACTAATGACCATTTTTTTTTCTGTGGCTCTGTATGGGACAGTGTCTCTCAATCGATATTGTTTTCCGAAGTATCTTTAGGGGCAATTCACTTAGATTTCTAAAACCCTTTCGATTCATCATCATCTTACTTCACTGACCTCCAGTTTATCGTGAAAAGAATCAACGCAAAGTCCTTTAAGTTGAATAAGTGTAGATTTCAGTGTCGAAATGTAAAACTGAGGACGGAATCGATACCAAATCCTTTTCATCGAAATCACTTAACATTGTCCAGACTATTTGCCAGAAGACAGACTGACTGCCCATGGTTCGATATGGTAAATGAACTAACGAGATAGCTAGAGAATATAATCCAACCCTCTGCCAGATTTAACTATGTCTCTATGAAAGTTTAAAACGTCTCATGTTGATGCCAAAAATCGGATAAAAATTGACGGAAGACAGCAAATATCCTGTCGGGTACCTAGCTGTCTCAAGTTGCGGCCATTAATATAGTTGAAGTCTCCTGCCACTTGTATGCGCCACTTGACTCGCGGTCTTCCTCTACTGCCAAGATTTTCCGGGCCGAAGTATTGGTGTTCATCCGCTCTTCATGATCCAGCCACTTTAGTCTTTGAACCTTCATTCTTTGTTTTCAGTCAATAAGGCGTGTAGGTACTTTTAAGGGCTTATACCTGGAAGATTGGTGTTTGTGCCGTCTTCAAAGCAGAAGTCCTCTTAAATGTTCATAGTCGATGTTCGTTCACGACTCTAGTACTCCAGAAGCTTCCCTTGGTTATGTGCAAAGATTTTCATTTTCTGAGTGTAGACCGGAACTTTGCCCTAACTGACCTGTGAAAGAAAGTCACTTTTCCAAATGGTGGACGTACACGTAAAGGTTTAGGAAGTTGAAGAGGTGAAAATAGACATGGACTTAAACTGTGGCTTACACTTAGGCTTTGACGTAGAATTAGGCACAGACGTTTACAAATGAAGACTTGAAGATAGCTGTGACTGTTCCTTACACTTTGGCATAAAGGGACACAGATAAGGACGCGAAGATGGCTCTAGACCTAGTAGACTTATCCGTATCCATTGATGTCATGCAGACGTTTCTATTTGCTGCTGAGTTTCGCACCCGCTGCTAACAGCCACTTCAAGAAGGGTTCATGAACTTTGATTTCAACATGAACCACAATCGTTTTTGTGTATTCAAGAAGTTAAAGACTTATTTAAGAATTTAAATTGCTTTCTCTGCTAAGCATAACTTCTTTCTAAGGAATTCGATGGATCAGCACATAAAAAGCTAAGACCTACCATCTCCCTGTTAATAATTAATATTTGCGATTCATAAATTAAGAGCACGAGGCCGAAAAAAATGTAACTTGCAAACAAGTAAACGAAAAAAAAAAAAAAAAAACCAAGTCCGGATATACATACATATCAAAGCACCTGCCTGTACTTCCTTAAAGCTAAAGGTCAAATATTCACTCTAGAAGTTTAAATTTTAACGACCTACACTCCAAAATTACTAGAATTTCACTGGAATTTCATGACACACCCTACCACAATCTCTACCTTTTGTATATGTGGCTCACATTGGCAGATTCTCACGTACTCTAAGTATTTTTAGCGCAGATTAACCCAAAAACACACACACACACGCCCAAAGGCATATCAAACCAGCGACACAAATTCAGCCTTCAGACTTCTCACGCATGACTACAAACTCGTTCACTTTGCCTGGCGTCTGCCGGATTAAACATAAAAAAGAATAAAAATAAAATAAAAAATAAAAAAATAAAAATAAAATTCTATTATTATCTTGCACGCAAAATTAAATCCTCCGTAATCAGATTTTTCCATGTGAAAAGTTATATATTTGTCTTCCTGTCGTCTCTATTCCATCACACAGTGCAGTTCACAGTTCTA
The DNA here is from genome assembly GCA_951813785.1 of Criorhina ranunculi. Classification (NCBI taxonomy): domain Eukaryota; kingdom Metazoa; phylum Arthropoda; class Insecta; order Diptera; family Syrphidae; genus Criorhina; species Criorhina ranunculi. The sequence goes on along the minus strand of OX638382.1, from coordinate 6,466,438 downwards.
AACAGCCATGCACAACCATCCTTGTGCCTTGTGCCTTGTGCCTTGTGCCTTGTGCCACCAATAACCAACTTTATGTGATGCAGAAGTTTTAGAAGCTTAAAGCGTTTTGCTGGATGAGGAACAGTTTTGCACACCCGATGATGCCATACCATCATCAATTGAAGTGTAAATATTATTCACTGGGACGGTTTTCCGAGACAGAGAAGCCTCCGTCGGGTCGTAAAGAACCCCCGACGACTGACTGATGTAATTGGGATGTGCTCCAGAAATGCCTTAAAGGCAGAATGTTGAGTTGTTAGTATTTGGGTGGTAATAACGAAGTCATTTCTTAAGGATAACCCAAATGGAAGTGTGTGTGTGTGTGTATGTTGTGGATGAGTATTTTGTCATCTGGAAGAAATTGCTGCACATTAGTGGATTCATGGATGAAAGTTATTGATGCAGCTTCAGAGAAAAGATTGAAATTAGGACACGAATTATATGATTCACTGATTAAAACCTAGTTCGATGGATACTGCTGTTAACATTAACTTGGGTTAATTTGTAAGTCTTTAGGTTGGTTGGCATGTGCTTCATTTGTTGGTTAAGTTTGTTAATTTTGCGGAATGATTTTACTAGTAAATGTTGGGCAGGTTAGCAGAAAGATTGTTTGGATGTTCACTTTCCTGTAATTTGTTTGGATCATTACGCAAAACTTACTTCCTTTCAAAGTCACTGTCTAGCGTACCCATTTTCTTAAGATTCACATTAGCTCCACTGTACCAAACTTATTAATTGCCTAAAGGCGCATCTGCTGATCATTGTAAACATAATTGTCAAGTTGTCAGATCCTTTATCAAATTAGGACCCTCACCATCTCCATATTTGTCCATTGCACGCACCTATTGAGAAACATTTCCTTAGAATTATTAGAGTTGATCTTAGCAATAAATTTTTCTGTCACTTCCATCTCTTACTGTTGCAGACAGTACCTAGAGTAGGCCTTGGGTAACCCAAATTATATGAGCTTGAGTGTACATTTTCAATGAACAGTTGTAGAAGCACTCGTGGTAGAAGATATCCACTAATAAGGATAAAATATCCCTTTCGATTGCTACAACTTTGAAGTCATCTGATCCATCCAATAAGTTGGAACATGGCGGCTGCAATCGACTAGACGAGCACATTGCTGCGGTCGTCGATTTTGGTAAAAAAGATCGAAACTCCTAAAGATGAAGCAAGTTTAGAGACAAGAAAGACAACATGGGCCCCTCTTCTCAGTCGATACTCTTCCTTCATTGACCTTGCTTTGTACCACAACGTTTGTCAAAAAGTCGCTTCACTCACCTATTTCTGTTAATTTTCATCTTCATTCCCGAAAATGTCTGATAGCTGGTGCTGGTCCCGAGCACTCTGCTTCCAGTTTACTAAACGAAGGTTTCTTTCTTTAAACCGGAGGCTGGGTTTCCTCATCTAAACGGGCCGGTATTCAAAAGCCCTATTAGATGGAGCGTTCTCGTTCATTTCTTGATATGGCTGTCGACGTATTTTTGCTTTCCAGATTACATCCACATTTTTGTACAGCTCCCTTCGCTCTCCCCGCAGACATAACCAATACTCGACGGACATTTTCTTTCGAGGGATCCCAAGATCTCCGTTGTCTTACTTATCGTTCAGCATTCATCTCCATAAAAAAAGATTGGCAAGATCAGAGTTTTGTAGAGCATGATTCTGGACCTTAGAGTTAAGGGTTTGAAACTTTTTGGTAGGTTGGATGTAGTTAGTCCATTTTTGTTTCACTTTAAGTGAACTTTGAATATGTAGAAGTAGTTCAACAAAGGTCCAACAACACCATTGATTCGGTCGGAAAAATGCTTTCACTCTCTCCTTCTGAGAGACACTTGCTGCGACTACTGCATTTCCGACAATAAGGCCAACAACAGGTGTCTTTTTCGATTTTTAACTTACTATGCACAACCAAGTGCCCATTCCACTTTTATAACACACGTTAGTCGCTTGCCTTTGAAACATAAATCTTCTCGTCACATGTGAGAAAAAAAATTCAGAACTAGAGCGGAACATCATCAAAAATATCAAAAGCAATGTCAACTGCCCTATTCGCCATACATTATCTCATCTTTCTGACCCTCAAAAGTCAAAAATTCAAAGAAACCTTCAAAATTCAATGTTACCGTAACCAAATTTATGACATCTAGATCTATTTCTGGTTCGCACACGTTTCACAATTCGAAAACACCCAACAAATTACGAGTTGAATGACATTAATCAACAAAAATTTTCCAAAATCTCCTGACTTGTCACACACATCGTAAACCAATAAACTGTCATAAAATTAAAAATAAATTAAAAACAACGCGCCTATTACATAAAAAGATACTTTTCTCATTTTGTTATGTAACTTTGAAATACATATATAAAAACTTACAAATTGTTCGCGCCCTGTCCCGGTCCGATGTCTCACGCCTTAATGGAGAATTTGGCATCGGTCCAGGACGAGAGAGCAAGTATACTTATGCACTCTTGCTGTTGGTTAAGGAAATATTTGAAAAGAATTTTTTTTTGTTTTTGAGAACACATGTGTTGAAGACTGCAAACGGAAACTGAATGCCTTTAGGATAATCGTCAATTTCAATTGTTAACTAGATACAATCTGTTCGTACGATGCTTGTGTAATGAAATCAATTTTTTTTTATTTTTTTGCTTACTTTGGGCGATGAGATACTTTTTCGACGAAACGATACTCCTTGGGATAGAGGCAAGGCAGTGTGCCAAAAAAAAAAATTGTATGAACAGCCAAGTCTAACACAATTGCCGCTGGTAAAGTTGATTTGTTGTTTTGCTTAGGGAGACTTTTGTAAGATGATGTAGTATGAGTGTGTGGTTGGAAACACAGAAAATTCGACACGGTGTAGATTCCTTGATCTAGGTTACCATGCCATATCCTTGTGCTGCTTTGTTTACTCAATTGGCCAGTTCTATCTCAGCATCACATTCAAGAAAGTACTTAATTAAAATAGCAATCTCCCTTAAGCCATTGCAGATCCTCTCGAATTAACAAAGTCCTTATTACACACTTGGTTTTTTTTGTTCTCCTTCACTGTCTCACTTTGTATACTAAAGCGATTAGAATTCATCCTTTCATTATCCTTTAGAATCATCGGCACATGCTTCAGTGCAGAACACCTCCTATTTCTATTCACCAACAAAGTGCAATTTTATTTAACCTGTAATTACTTTCACTGGAGCACAGGAAGAAGAAAATAAAAGGACATCAAACAAAAAAAAAAACTGTTTACTTTTCCATTTTGTTAAACTCTATACGGAGAATACACATACACATTCAATAGAATAACACTGTTTGCAGCAGTTTCATCGTCACCGTATCGCGTCTAGACTAACTAACCAAGTACACTCACAGGATAAACTTAATTTTTCAGGTCCTTTGGCAATGTTTTCCCATGCAAACACATACATATACACACAGACATATAGAAACTTCTCCTCTTTCATTTGAAGCCAGGTGTGCAAGAAAGGATGTTAGTTCATGTCGTCCTTTGTCTATGGCGAGTTTGTAAAGCCTTTTGGGTGTAATTCACTGCCATCCTAGGAGAATCCCAACCAAGCGACAACCACACTGAACAGCAACAATTAAGTGTACTTGGGCTTTGTATTTATTGCATATCCTGGTCGTCCTTCACCACATACCCACCGCCTACTATTCCATCCGCCGCCGCCACATCATTCGAACTGGCTGCCTTTCTCATACATCTGTCGTGTCATGTGAAATTAGACTAAAAGGACTTCAAGTGGTCATTAGGGCAGTTAATTGAAGGGTCTGTCATTGGTGCACATCGGTGCAGAAACAGACGACATTGGATTACTCCTAAGGTGCCAGTGGCAGTACTATAGTGATGGTGGTATATGGATCAACTCAAACCGATCTCTGCCAAGTGATTTTATGGGATAGTTACCACCTACTTTGATGGCTTCTGATGAATGGAGGTGTGGAAGGATTTTAATACAGATTGTCGTAGAGAATAATGACGAAGGCGTGGTCGGGTCGGTAGACTTAAGGACTGTGGAAATGTTAAGCACAATGAAAACGGGATTCACTCTAATTGACAGATACGATTTGTAAGAAGAAGCTATTTGATTGCAGTGATTTAACGTTGATTAAATATCTAACGAGCAACGAGTGGTTTTTCCATTTAAGGTGTGTATTACTCTCTGTGTGTGTGTGCATGACATTTTTTTCTCGAAATTGTTTGGGTGGAAAACAATGAAAGTGATAGGTTAATTGGGCTAGATCTCTCTGTCGGAATAGTTAGGGGAAATAGATTCCAAAACCGAAGGATAATCACCATTCGGTGAATTGATTGGGCATAGTAGTGGTAATGACATATGTGACTTGTGTCAATTACGATAAGTGGCAGGGACTTGGTTGGACGATAAATATTTAAGTCATCCGATAGTGAAATTTGTGTGTTGCCAAGGAAGAGGGTGGAAATGGTGGTTTACGTTACAGTGGAATTGAGTTCAGCTGTCGAAACGGCAGATGGAGAAGTGAATATGAAGGAATTTTCATATAAAATTCATGGGAGCTACTAATTAAAATGGATAGTTGACAAGGAGTCAAGTTTTTGTTTAATTTTCAACTTCACCATAACCAATCGACATAGATATTTTATACACGAAATAGATAGATCTTCATTAGAGCTGTCGATTGAGATCATAAGGAGTATCCTAGCTCCACCGAGCCAGAAGTTATACTTCGCAGCAGTTTCCAGAGGCGGCTATACGATTCCAAAATGGCGGCTAACCCCACTCCATCCCGTGTGTCACATCACAATCCCCACTAGGTGAAGTAAATTCTTTGATTCTTTAACTATTGCGTGGTATATTTTGATTTTCTATATAAACAATAGTTTTTGAGTTGCAACACGAAATTCTATCCTTTGATTTCGTTATCATCGCATTGTCTGCTCCCCAAAACAATGTTCCCCTACCGGGCAATGTGTATCAGATAAAATTATACGCATTTTTAGAGGCTTTCCTTATAATTAGTCAGGCTCCTGAACAATACCTACTGCTTGAAATCGTGGTGTTGTTTTGTAGATTCGAAATCGAATTTCACATTAACCTCTCTATTCAGCTGAGAATTGTTATGGGCAACAGACGTCCATGAAGGTTAGCCATATCTCATGGGAATAATGTCAAAATCGTTGCTCTAATTACGGACCATTGGAGAATTGGAAACCTGGCGACTCAGCTAGGACTTCCCTCCATGAAAACAAATGTTCACTTTCTTTGAAACTATCCTGGCAAAAATCATGCCTTTAGGCAAACACTGGTAAGATGATCTTTTTATGTCAAATAAGGGCTCATGCCAGCCTATGTTTTCAAACAAAGTGTCAAAACCTCGTACAACTAACACTTATTAGCATTCAAGCTTCTATGACCGGCAAACTCTATCCCTGTCTCGGACTTTTTTTTTTTGATATTTCGTCCGTTTTCAGATGAATTCGATACCTTTCGCATCGATTCAGTGACACTTTCTTCAAACTGGGAGCTTAAGTGTCTTCTACCGATTCCAAAGCTGCCTTTCTTACATTACTTGTGGCTCTCTTCTACCGATTTCTATTTTGTTTGTCAATCTGTGTTAGATTCTCCTTCATAATGGGATTACTCACGCTTCTCATGTTCATACACATTTCCTCGATTCAAGGTTTCACTATCATATTCATGCGAGTGAGAATTATATTCATACCTTTAGATTTATTTCCACTCAATTAACTTATACTCAGCATGGATTTTGCTATACACACATGTGTACCTACATATGTTTGTCAACGTAATCCCCTTTTGAAATAAATGTTCAAGCTTATTTTTCAATAAAACGCTTGCCAGCCAACCAGTCAGTCTCGTTAAACCATCAAAAAAAACCCCTAAAAGTACCCAAAGTGACGCATTAAATCTGCAAATTAATTTTAATTTCCTTACCCCGTTTCGAACTTGTGTTGGTATGTGTATGTTTCAGAAAATTTAATTGAAATTAAAAAAAAAGGATAGTAGTTCAGTTTGGTGTTGTAAACAGTCGGAAAGCATATAGGAGATATACAGGCTCTTTGTAAGGGGCTTGTATGATACCCTATATGACATCCAGTACATCTGGTAAGGCTATCGGCCTCTCTGCATGTCTTTAGCGGACTTTGGCTTATGGCTAAGTGAAATTTGTGAGCATTGTGCCACTGTACTGAACCTACTGTAGCACTTTAGCTTTCGCTCCAATTTTTGCCAAACATTCTTCTTCGTTTTCTGTTCCATTGGATAATTTTCTGTTCCTGACCTCCAAAAGCTATCCCTTCTCTGTGTGACAAAGTTTGCCACAAAATAAATGCACACTATGGTGTTAAGAGTATAAACAGGGATAATGCCTCGCCACTCGTGCCATTGGCCAACTCTTTCCAATTTCAATCAATTACACTTACACCCGAGAGTTCCATGTCACCAGCTGTGCAATGTCGTCGTCGTGTCGTGTTGATTTTACATTTCAACTTCATTAATATCCGCAATGGGAATTCGATATTTCCCCCCATGGGGTAGGGGTTGAAAAAAATTTCGCATTTTCCATTCCAAAAAAAAGATAAAAAATCACAATCCAATGGAACCCAACCACACGTCGTCGTGGTCGTCCAAACAACATATTTTTACTAAAGTGACCAATCTCCACACTGTTCCCCCGCTTCCTTGTGCATGTTTGGTGTCACATTACTTTTCCGCTGACAAATTGCACTCAGGTGTAACGCCATCGATGACAGGCGGACACAATAAGTCGCTCTGGCTACCTACAGTTCTGATGATCGATTTCAATACCTGAGTGCTCCGGAGGGTAGCCAATGCACATCCATATGTACATCTATTCATCAATCCCTTGCAGAAAGTTGTCTGCAAATATATTGCACGTTCAAGAAGCCATAAAGGAAAAAAAAAAAACTGAAACGAGTGCAAAACAAGTAAAGAATCCGTCAAAACGTCTCACATTGCACAGTCCCAGGGAGGACCAGTCATCGTCTTCAACGTCCATCGGGCCGATGAGTGTTACATGCTGCATAGTAGTCGTCGGACAGCATGGAATAATGCACGAGGAAGAAGGAAGAGAAGACAGGAGAAAACTATGAAGGAAACGGGCACTTGAGAGTTTGCGGTGGCTCTTATCCTGTCACACTGTGGTGGTGGTGGCTTAATCGTTTCGAAGGAAGTGACCGTTTTTGTGACATTTTATCGTTGGCGGCGGTGGTGATGGCGGCGCGGTTCGTTTGTTCGTTTAGCCCTCATTGCACTTGTTAAACTTGGACGACCAACGTAGGCGGCGAGGTTGATGGGTATAGGAGCTGTGAAAAGTGTCACTTGGTGCCACTAGCTGACAGTTTAATGTCGATCTATAGCTGACAAGTGGTTGGTGGTAGTGTATGGATGATGGGTTGTCGTTTTTTTTTTTTTTTTTCTGTGGGATGATTGGAGTTGGAGGCTTTTCGTATTTATGGGGCTTGAGGTAAAAAGAATAAAAACATTGGGTTAGTGCAAGAACATTGAAGGATTTACATGGAGAAGTCTTTAAGGATGACAATGATGCTCTTTAGACTCATTTTCAAATGTTGACAAATTTGACAAAAGTTCCTCGTGTTGTCTTCGTATCGAAAATCAAGTGGTAAAAACTTATTGAGCCAATGCTACGTATCCATCGTATTCATTGTGCCAATTTTTGATAAGCCATAAAAACATATACAAATCTCAAGAGATCTTCTGTTGGCTACAGTTCATCGTTAATTTCGTATCCGTTTATCCGGTCTTTCATTGCCTGAGATGTCAAAATGCTCCGGTTTCCAACCTAAGTCCACCAAACTTGTTCGGTTTCATTGCTCTTGTAAAGTTTGTCTTATACTGATTTGACTCCCAAGCCTTAACGTTCGCCTAACTGCCAATGTGTACAGTGATGTCTATCCCAACAATATTGTGATTTTGACTTTAAAAGAGGCTACGTTTCCTCCTAGGCCTTCGCGATTGACACAAATCATGAACTGGAATCCACTTTGGAACTATAAGTATAGAAAACAGGTCCTTTTTCCTAGTGATTTGCTGGTTTACCCAGTCACTTTTCTCGGAAATGTCATAGTGTATCTCCTGCCAGAGACTAGTGCTGGATCTTGACATCAAACATCTGACTATAGCGCTGAATAATACATAAGAGCTGATACCACTGTTTTAGTCCTTTTTTTCTCAATCAATCGCATCACAATGGACCTACATTGAGTGTCCCTGAAGGGATAGCCACTTAATTTAGTAGTCTATAAAACACAAGTCCCAAAAACCGAACTTTGTGATACCCCTTCCATGGCAGCGTATGCCTTTACACACATCAGTTGCGTTTGTTCATGAACGTGTGAACTTGAGCCTTGACCGTGGTCATAAAAGCTTCATTGTTGATGCCAGTATCAGCTGCAGGCCTCCATTACTTCTTCTCTAATCTTCTCTGATAAGCCGATTCACTTGGGATTCCATCAAAATCATGTTTGTTGCTGTGAAAAAAGTCCTTCTGCTAGCTGAACAATGTGATCCTGCAACCATAAATCATAAGATAACGATGGCAGCTGAGCAAAAAAAAAATCAATACATATTCCTATATTCTACTCATCAACTTTTATGTTTTATTAAGTTCTGTTTACTGCTTCTGTACACTCGTTGAGTTTTCCATCCACGTTTTGTCAATTTATCCAGTATCCACCACCAAAACTGAAATCAACTGAAATCACTCAAATGCGAAATTTTCTATCTATCACATCTTGTCTAGGCTTCCAATTCCAACACCCAATCTCTCATTCAAATCCAAGCGATTTATTTCCTCTCATCTCAAATTATTCATTAAACCATCTTCAACGCACGCCAAAGTCAAACAATCCTTAACGCTCTGTTAGCTTTTCATTACGATACACTATCCTGTCACCAAATATCGTCGAATTCATAAATTTCACCAAAGGATACACACAGTCAACCAGAGCCTATCAATTTATCAGGCCATCAAATTGCTTGCTCCTCTCCCGCTCTCTCGCATCCATATACCATCGCGAGTTAGAAAGAAAACTCGTCAGTCCTGGCGATGAAATATTCCATTTGGGGTAGCCTAACTGAAACCAGATACCTACGGGGAGAAATGAAAAAAAATATCCTTCAATCTGCAACGTAATCGCCATTTGGTTTCTCCCTTTCTCTCTGTTTATTTCGCTCTCAACGGCACGACGACTATTCAATAATTCAAAAAGGATATGTTTGCTTCGATTTTCCCTTCGATTTCTCTGGCCTCAAAAAAGTAAAAGAGGCGAAATGACCTGTCCGATGAAGGAGAGGGATATGATAACATGACACACCGGTTATTCCGTCACCTAGAACACACATATCCCACGAAAAGGATATCATATAAAATGGATTTCTCCTGCCCCTGAACAAGCCGATTGATTGGCACCAGGTTGCCCGCTTGCCATATCATTTGTCATTCGGTATTCGTATTGGGAAAGGACATTTGCAGTATAGACGATTGCAATGTGTTCCGGATATCCGTATGAGAAATCGCCTAAAACCACACACGCTACCTGCTGTGAGGAGGTTTTTTTTTTTGGTTCCCTTTTCATGCTAAATGGTTGGCATTTCCGTCTTTGACTATCATTGTTGGCCCATAAGCGTCCTCGTTCTAAGCGCTGTCAGCGTTCTCCACCCCATTACTCATTCACATTCACCCTGTGTCGACTTATATGGCGTACTTTACATATAAGTGACAACAAAAGTGTTGCCTGTGTGTAGAGAGATAAGAAAAGCTCTCACTCCACATACACACAAGCTCTCCTTATGAATTCACAGGCTCGAAGGACCTCGAGAAGAAAATCTTCATCGTAAACGAACATGAATCTGGACTATCTTCGTTGGAGGCTTTTCCTTTTTTTTTTTTCTGCGTCTGGGATGTGGATGTGCAAAATTCCCATTCGAAGGACTAAAGTTTGAATTATGCTGTGGCTATGTTTTCTTTTACAACCCCACTCCATCCCAGTCCACTCGACTTTGCTTATTCGATTTAGATTGGAATGGGAAATCCTATTTTTCTTCTCCCTTTGGTTGTTCTATATCTAAGGCGAACCAAGTCTCAAAGTCTGGTTGACAGTGAATCCTTTTCGTTATAAATATGTTCCATAACCTCAGAAATTTCTACATAGAAACGAGTATATGTATATATAGCTACATAAGCCATTGTATGTATCCTTTTTCATTTCTCTGTTACGCTCTTTTCTCATCCTGAAGGGATAAATCTATCTTAGAGATGCTACCGCCATGATAGAAGGAATGTAATTTATTTCAGGCATTTACTTGAGGGTTCCTTGCTGTTTTCTTCATACAAAAGAGACTATAGGTAGTGGTACCTACTTCTGCTTTTATCCTTAGACTTGTATTTCATTTAGCAAAAGAGTTAGTTATTCTGGAGTTTAAATAGAAGGGGTTTTCCACATAGATAAATAGAAAATTAAGTTAAGGACTATTTTTAAATGGAATTTCTATTTGAGAATTTAATTTACTTATATTTATGTGTTTGTGTTTGTTTTTTGTTTATTTACAGATGAAACCATCTCGGAGCATGTGGGTAAAACAGTTGTATTGCCATGTCCAATGAATATGGACACGTGCGGTGCGTTGCATTCGATTAACTGGTTCAAAGGGGATAATCGAATTGCGGCCGTGCTGCTGGACGATAGCAATATAACCAGTGTCTCAGAAGGCTATAAAGATAGGTAAGTAAAAATACAAATCTTTTGTTTGTTTTGTTAGATTTAAAAGCCTTTGTAGGTCACATGGCCATCACCTAGACAAATTTGAGAGCAGCTCTCAGAATGACTGCCCTCAGACTTTATTTTCATCTGAAACTGTTTAAGAGACAGATGATAGCCATTTGGCTTGAATTCATGAACTTCTTCAGTAGATGCAAAGAGGTCGCTTCTCAAACACGGGTTGAGACGTTCTGACTGCAGACTAATATTTAAGTATAGTCTAGGGTGTACTTCGTCGCCAAATCAGGAGCAAATTCAGCAATCCAAGATTCAAAAACAATAGTTTTCAAAGACTACATTCGTAAGATCACGCCGTCTGTTCTAAATGTGAGTCGAGCAGTCCCAGAGAATTTGTTCGGAAAACAGAGTCTCACTCGCAGGTTTAATTTGTTAAAATGACATCCCAAGAAGCAGTAGCCTGACAGGAAGACCATAAGCCTCCTTGTATTCTCTTTATTGAATTTGAAAAGTTTGCTTAAGCAGAAGTACGGATTGATTAATCTTTTGGATCCGTGAGCCCTGGGACATTTTTCCATTCGGCTAGGCGCTGCTTGTACTCCCATTTATTAAACAAGATTTTAGCTGTTTCGCAGTTGAGTCCACAGAAAGGCTATGGGACTGAGAGAACGGCAGCTTATCTAACTCGTCTGGGCACCTGACAAGGATATCTAAGGTGTCGAAGCAGCACTTTGCCATCTATGCCTTAAGTACTGCATGATTTTCTGAAAAGATGCTGAGGATCGCCCCTTTCATACCCTTATCAATCCTAATGATCTTGACGCAGATCTCAATGCCGTATTATATGTCACGGTGGAGTAGTGGTAAATCCCATGATATTCGGTCCTTAGCTAGCCTTAAAATCGATAAAGAGATTTGGACTTCCTCAGAAACCAGGGGTCGAATTACTGCATCAGTGATCGAGTGATCACGTAAAAATGGGCATTATTACATATAAACGATCATTCCGACGTTATAATGCTCGTTTTTACGTGAAGAGTTACTCGATCACTGATGCAGTAATTCGACCCCAGGATCTGTCGCATCGTGAAAATTTGATCGATAGTGAATTTTCCTAGTCTGAAACCACACTGATCTCAATCAGGTTGTTGACGAGGGGTCTATAGACGTTCACGCATTATGGTAGATACTGATGCCTCTATTTTTGGCGCAGTTGAGGGGATCTTCTCATGTGATTAAAGTTCATATGTCATAAGTGGAGCCTTGTCTCAAAACCTGCTGTAGAAAATCAAACTCAATGCACGTAACTTATTTTTCTTCTTTTTTTCTTTGCAGAGTAATAGTGGAGCAATCTCCATTTAAATTAATTATTAAGGACTTGCAAATATCTGATGAAGATATCTACCTATGTGATACAACATTTTTTATACCAGTAGAAACTTGTGATAACTACAATGGATATCGTGTAGAACTTAATGTCTTAGGTAAGTTATCATTCCTCAACCTCATCACTTTCAATGCAAAAAAAAAAAAACTTAAATTTCTCTCCCTTAACAACATTTTTTTGTTTGTCTTGAAGTATTCTCTATTCTTAAATTTTTAAGTTTTGGTTTCTCTATGTACTACTTGCTTGCTGCCTGTTGTCTGTCTTGAAAAATTATATAAAAAAAAGAAAGCTCCAACAAAAATTTCCTTGTATGTTTATGTTTGTTACATCAAAATTGCGTAGTAAAATAAAACAAACAGCAAAAATAAATAAATCCCTTAAAAAAAAACACTCGATTTGTGCTTGCCTGCATGCATTTATGTTTGCGCTCTAACCCCACTCTCTCCCCCAAAAAGTTATAGCAACAGAAATTTCAAAATTCAAACAAAAGTAAACAACAATTTTGGTTCTTGGTTCGTTTAAATTCAAAAAATTTTTCAAAACAAAATATTTTTTAAAAAATACTTTTCTTTGTACATAAAGTATATCAAAAAAAAACTTTGCTTGTTTGAATTTTAGTATATACAACTTTTTTTTATGTAAATATATACAATATATATATCGCTAAAAAAATAACCTCTAATCATAATTAAAAGTGATCATTAAAAAAAGAAAAATTTCCTCCCCCTTCTCAAAATGCTCAACTCTCATCTGGATTCAAAACAAAAAATAAATATATATAAAAAAAATCCAACAAACATGTTAAAAAATCTAACAAAACAAATTACCATGTCAATGTAAATGTTTACAAAACAAAACTAAAAAAATAATAACCGTAGAAAATATTGGTAAATGAAAGAAATATCTACTAATTGTTTTTTTATTTTTATTTCCATTTTCTTTTGTTTTTAAACAAAAAAATCATCAGAAACTAATCGATGTAATTTTTTCTTTTTTTCCAAATCTACACCAAAAAAAAAAATTAAATTTAAAAAAAAAATCCTCCTCACCTTCACACCATTCAACTTAAAAAAAAATTACAAAACAAACCTTCAATTAATAATAAAAAAAAAAAATATTTATTTTCAAAATTAATAACAAAACTTAAATGTTAAACAAAAATTGGATTAAAAAAAAACAAAACACAAAAACAATTTTAAAAAATTCAACGAAAACTAGTGCCACCAACCGAGGTTGTGATAATCGATGAGAAGGGAGATCGCATAGAGAATGGTACCATTCTGGGACCACTACCAGAAGGACACACACTACGATCGACGTGTATCGTGAAGAATACAAGACCACAACCTACAGTTGGATGGTTCAGAGGGAGTAAGCGGTTGACTACACGTGAGTATTTTTTTTTTTTTTTAATTTATATGATTATTCTTTTTCTAAGACCAAAACAGATCCTTTTAGTACCCTCCTTTCTTTAGGGTACATTTTTCCAACCACCTTCAACACGAGGTGTTATAATCTATGTGCGTGCAAAAAGCATTTCTTTATAAACCACTTTCAGCAATTCCTTGAAGTTCATAAGCTTATTTTAATGGAGATTCTTTGAGGCACCAAACTTTTCTTACAAAAAAAAAGGCAATTTACTTATCCGCAGAAAAACCAACCTCACTTCCTCACTGGTGGTTACCTTTTAAAAAAATCCCCATAGCATCCGTCAATCCAACAGTATCTACCTTCATACTCTCTCGCACGCCAGATTGTACAAACAGCATTAACAGATTGCTCTCTAAATTATTTTCCAACGAATCCACTTACTATCACTAATTTCAGTACAATTTAGGTAATTTATTCGCCGGAAAAAAAGAAGCAAATACAGTGAGTCTCCAACGAAATGATACGACTTGACCTTGACACGCATCCTCTAATTTTCGGCGAAAAAAAAAAAAAATTAGAAATAAACTCACTCTGGAAATGCAAAGAGTTTACTCAAACTCAACCCACTCGACAGAGACGGCCCTCGTTCCCCGAACAGCTTATAGCAGGAAATATTCAGATTCTCTCTACAGCTGGCTGTTTATCATAATTAATTTTCCTTTTCAAAGGATAAACAACAGTGCAAACAAGCATTGTTAGAAGGAAAAGAAGGAAAAATAATAAAAAAAAAAGAGAGAAAATAGGATAAAAGGTCGGGCTGTGCAAATACTTGTACTCGCGCGGATGTGGGTGGGTGTGTGTGTGTGAGAACCGCGTTTCCCTCTTTTTTTTTATTTTTAATTTTTTTTCATTTCTTTTAGGGGCACATATTGGTCTCGAGAAACATTTTTTTAAGAATCTCCTTTACTGGTCAGGATGCTAGACCAAAACACCATTTGGTCTTCTCTTACATAACAAGCAATTGAGATTCTTTGAAGGCAGCTTCTTGAAAGCCATAACATGTATGAGCCTTATAATGGAAAGTAAAGAGTCTGCAGATGAAAAAGGACTTACCAGTGTACCTCAGTAGCTTCAGAAAAATTGTGATCTACCTCTCATCAGTGTTCACCGGTCTTCCAGATCTATGTCATCGACCTTAATTTCTTGTTTTCCAATCGCAAATAAGACCAATGATGTGTTCATGTGCAGATCCACTCTTTGGATGTTGAAAAGATTAGGACGTCAGAAAGTTTTTCCGTCGATGATTCGTAAAGGTCGTCAACAACGGCTTGAGTAGAAGTAATTGAAAGTGTTTACCTCGTTAATAACCTTGAAACTTTGACAGTGTATGTCAAATGGAAGTCTGGTTGCATAGTCTCTATAGCACAATGACCGGTGTCTTCTCCACAATCTGGAAAATTTTGTCCAGTCCTGTTGAGAAGTTTCAATTGTTCAATTCTTGGTTGTGGATAGGCCTTCATACAGCTTGCTTCATTTTTGTTTCACTTTTGATACATAGCGTGGAAAAATTCTTCTCTTGATCACTTGGAGTGGAATACCTATCAATAATTTATGGAAGGAACCTGCTGAAGATCGATCTATGGCTTACGTGCTCATCCGCTCTTTCGTCTCCTTCTGTAGACAAAAATACTCTCGACAAGAATCCACCAGTTTAACAATTCTCCCGTAATACTCACCACGCAGGGAATGTTCATCAGTTTATCCTTAAACATTCGGTCGAATTGTGAAATACAGAGATTCTTTCCTGAGCCCCACCACATGACTCCTACAGAGTTTCCCAAAATCAGCGATACCAAGGTTGTCCAGCGCATCAAAGAAGATCGTACTGGGAGCACAGATTTTTGTTTCCTCTTCAGTTCTCCATCTTCTACAATAATTGTTGTAGGGTAGCCCAAATCGTTCTGCGTGAACTCCTATTGCGTAGTATCTTGAGAGGACTAGGTTTATGAGATTATTGGAACTCTTCTTCATAAAGACTGGCCATGCGGACACCACCCCATTAAACCCTGATTATGGTATCCAGCGTCCGAAGGGCAGGGTACAAATGGTATCTAGTTCCGATGATCCATTCGTACACCACACAAGATCTTGTAGATACGTTGAAAGGGTGACTGCATCTCTTATGACGCAGTCTTCGCTTGGATCGCCGCGGATCCATTTTGTTTCTCTACCGTGGAATATCCAGTCTGAAAAAGAAGGCAGGGGAGGAAGGTCTTTGTTAGTTTGTTAATGTCGGCCTTGCTGAGCCATCCGGTGTTCGTAATGAAAAAAGTGATACTTAGACATGGTCTAGTTATCACGCAAAATAAGAGCAGCAATGATCTGACGACTGCCAATGAAGCAATCAGAAGCTGGTTCCTAAGAATTCGTTGGCTTTGCAACTAGTGCTAAAAGTGTTATGAATACCCTTATGATGCTATTCACACAGCGCTAGTGTTGGTGTAATCATTTTGAAACTCGGGTGGCATTAGGTTTCAGTCTTTTGCTCCGAGGGTGGTGTCCAGAATGACTGGGAAGAATTATTGATACTGTTGCCATTGCTTATGATTCACAGTATTTCTTTCAAACATCCCGATGTCATTGGTACGATCAACACTATTAAGCCATATTAACCAGCCTACTGCCAGTGTTATGCCTAGCAGTGGAGATGCTTGATTCATCTGCAATTATCTTAGGACAGATTTAAAAGTCCTGATTAATGCATACATAAGACATGTGATTGTATACATCTGCAGTATCCCTTGTGTCGCTCTCATCTCATCTTCACCTCCTAACACCATTCTTCCAAAAATGTTCTTAACTTCCATCCTGCTGTGGAACTTCTCCTTGTGTTAGTCATGCTGCATTATTTGTTCATGGATATACAAATGAATAGCATATTATGAGCTATGACATACGACCCACTTGGGTACTTTAGTCCTTGTGTGTTCAGAATTTTTTTTCATTTATTCATATCTGCCAGGGGAAATAATTTCCTTCCTCATACAGCAAAAGAGCGAAAAATAAAATAAAACACCAGACGAAATTAGAGTAATAAAAGGATAAGTGCATAAAGAAATGAAAACCCTGTAAGTGGGTGGGCGCGGATGGGTCCAACACAACTTTTCTCTTATTTAATGTGCGGAGTAGATATTTATTTATTTATTTTTTGATTTTTCTTCTATTTACTGAATAAAGTTTTTAAAGGAATGAGAAAAAAAGGATTTTTTCTGTTCTGTTAAAATTTATTTTTATTTATATTTATTTTTTATGCGTGTGTGTGTGTGTGTTGATGAAAAATATAATTGCTTTAGATACGCTGCAAGTGAATTTCATTTGCTGGACATTACCATTTTTGCCCACCATCAGCATCATCCTTCGTCAGGCGCGGCTGGATAATGGGAATGTGATGAGAATATGGCGCAAATGGCGAATGTGGAAAGGAAAACCTCTTAAGAACTTGAAATTATAGATAAAAGGATTTTTTTTCTTTCTCTCCTGGTGGGCAAATATTTAGACATTTTTTTTTCTTTTTCTTTGGAAGTGAGGTAACGATTTTTGTTGGAATTTCTAATTAATTTTTAAAAGGACGAAGGAAAAGAAAAAAACACGCTTTTGGTTCGTTAGAATTTATTAGGGATAATACTTCTGTATAAAGTACTCAAACCTTTACGCGCGCTGTAGGCGCATTGGTTATATGCCGTCTTTCTCAAGTGACATAGGAACCCTGTTCATTATTTGTGTAACTTTAGCTAGTGTACGAGTACATATGTGTTTGTGAACATTCTTTGGATGCATTGGCAAAGATAGTAGATGATGTTCAGTTGGTCACGAGTCTTCCCAGTCAGAGTTTCTCACATCGATCTTCCACTTACAGTAGCTTCTCATACATGTGATTCTCAGCTTCTATGGCAGCCTCTGTTATGTACGTGTCCAGAAAGCTGTGGTACTTCTTTGACGATGTGAGTTGGGAATCTCGGTGCCCGGTAATCAATGCCCCAGCCATTCTTCTTCTTTATGAGAACTATTGGTGCACGAAAGTCAGACATCGATGGTCGAATGAAGCCCAGCTGAAGCAACTCGGTCACTTTCCCTTCTACAACCGCAAGTTTATTGAACAATAGTCGATACGACTGCACGCACAATGATTGGGTTGTATTAAGCTTTGTTGTGTCCCCTTCGCCAGTTCACTTGCACCCACCACATAACATCGTCTGTACCTTTCACAAAGTCGATAAGCTTCTCCTTCATTGCATCCGCGATATCTTTAGCGTCTAGATCGTCGAACTTGATTTTGTTCCTTAAAACTGAGCGAGGATCCTTCTTCACTTTGAGAAAAGTCACTGGCCTTAGGCTTGCTGTGTGTCTTTTTCAATTGCCCAACTGTCGTCGTCCTATAATGAGTCCATTCGGCTGGACTTCATGCGGGATCACAAACACCTCATCAAGTTCGTAAGATATCCACTTGTACTTCTCTATCATTCTGCAATATCATCCGCCGAATCCGTCCAACTACCTTGGATTTGGATCCTTCTCGTACTTAAGGAGATTGCCATTTGCCACCTTTACCTGTAGAGTGATCAACAAGCGTTTCAATTTCGCATCCATCCGGCTGGTTATTACATTGCGTTGGTGCTTGCCTCGGTTGTGATCTCAGTCCCACGATCCATCGAATCTTCTTCAGTTAATCCGATATAGTTTTCGATTTTTAATACGCCCTGACGCTTCAGTGAAGTCTTGAACTACATATTTGATCAAAGTCCTCTGTTCCAGCTGCACACGTACACGAACGCCTCCACGTCTTCATATTGACCATGTCTTTTATTGTGCAGCAGGTCGTGAAAAATCGCTTGATCGTCTAAGCACTCCTTGTTAGATAACAAAGACCCTTACACTTCAAGGATGATATGATTCAAAATCAAAACAATTCAGACACCTCTTGATTCCAAGGACCACTTTTAACTTTTCAATGATTTTCTACCATTCAGCGACAGACTTCTTTTTGATTGTTAGGACTTCTTCTCAGTATCCTCTGGAAATGATAACAAAAACAGACATCAAGGATTAATGTTATGCAATTATCCAGAATCATTCTTATCTGAAGATACAAAGAAATTCCTTGAGAGAGCGCCCGAAAAAAAAGGATACTAAAACCCTGAAAAAGAAAAGGTCAACCACCATTTAAGTTGCAATAAATTACAAACCCAACTCCGCGCAAGGACATTGTATCGGCCGTTTCCCCAAGATGTCACTCTGTGTCAGTTATCGTGATTGGAGCTTTTTTTAATTTTTATTTATTGTATTTTTCTTTTCACACACAGAAAGGACACGTCCTATCTTCTGTGCGGGGGGGGGGAATGTCCTTTTTTTCACTCCCTTTGTTCACGCTCTATCAGCAGCTCATTTAAGTGAGCAAAGAATTGAAGGCAAGGACGCAAGAATCCTTTTTTTTTTGTCGCATTTGATATGAATCGTTGTGATTCCTTCACCATTGTGTGCGTTCGCAATTCAAAAATTAATCCTTTTTTTACGCTTGATTCTAGCATATTCTATGAATCACGGAACAGCAAAGATCCTCAGTTTTTTTTTTCTAAGCCTTAATCAGGATTACGAGGGCTACAGAAAAAGTATTTCTTTTTCTCCTCGACCATTTGCCAGGAAGTGTAGATAAAGAAAAGAGAATAAATTAACTAATCTCTGGTCTTTTCTTTCTCCCGTTTTTTTTTTTTAGATTCACCCACCTACGATGAAAAGGATGGTCTCTATACAGCCACTTTGGAATTATCGTTGGAATTGTCCCGACAGGACTTGGCCAATACAATTGAATGTCGCGTTGAATCGTCGGCAATTGATGGCGTCATCCGCAGTGAAATTGAAGTCGATATGCAAGGTAAGAAATGTCAACTGGTAATTGACAATGCATTCAAAGTCGAATGTCCTTTGTGTTGTCGTTCGATGCATTTCGATCAATTCAACGAATGGACATGTGACGGCATGCTTAACTACTACCGATTTATCAATAAATTATGCATCATTGTCCTGTTGTCAGGGTAGTTTTCACAATTATCTTTTCCTTTTTTTTTTTTTGATAGTTCGCCCGACGAGCATTACTGTCTCAGGAGTGGAACATCACACCGTACAAGGCAGCAAAGTTATATTAACATGTCAGGTAAGTCAGAACAGTGTTTTAGTCCTTCGTGTCCGTGTTGTATTATTCAGTTGCAATAATTGACACAATTAGCATTGATTGGATGTCTGTGCATGTCGTTAGGATGAACTTTCTTACTTTTCTAACTAGATCCGCTGTTAGAAAGGACTCTGTGTCTGTTCGCTTTGTTTACGAAGGATAATGGTGTGATGTTGGAAGTACATGTATAGGTTAATTGATGGGTTGATGCATTTTTAATCGCTGCAATCGAGAAAGTTTCCCCAAAGTAGCTCATGATTTACAAAGGCTGTCACTTGAGTTTGAAAGCTAAGCTTGGATTATCACTTGGATTGTGTTGTTTTGTGCAAAACTTTTTGATTGGAGTTCTCTTTAAGCTGATGGCTTACTGTGTCGACTAGCGTCGGTAAGACCTCTTAGTATCTGAGTTTTCTGGAGCACAACTGTCTATTACTGAACTAAATAAGTCAAGCATCAGCTCTCGGAAGGGCGCCATCGTTTTTCTTCGACAAAGCATTGTCCAACTGTAATTTTGTAAGACTTTATTTAACATTTGACATTCAATATTCTTGATGTGATTGCAGGAGGGATCCCCTCCTGTAAAGGTGTTACCTAAGTATTTCGCAGCTCGATGGTCGGTAGAGTGAAAGCTGGTATCGTTAGACAGTTTAGGCATAAACAATGTTCAATTAAATTTCCATTTTCCTTGAGAATTTACATATTCATTGATTCCACTTGCCTTTCATAGGTTTATGGAGCCCGGCCAGCTGTCAATATTACATGGACGAATTCCTCAGTGCCAATTCCTGTGGAGGAGAACGCTCGCACAGAAATTAGAACACAAGCGGTAAGTATCTTATACATAGAAAAAGAAGGATGTCCTTCAATAATAAATATCCATCAACCTATCCTCACTATTGTATTTTCAGATTGAACAACAAGATGGCACATTTCACACGGTGAGCGATCTTATATTCAATGCTACCCGTTTCGAAAATGACGTAGTATTCCGTTGTGACGCCGATAATATTGTCATGCAAGAAAATCGTGAGAAACCCATTTACGCCTTTGACACACTGGAAGTGATGTGTAAGTAGACTTTCACTGTCACAATTGAAAACATTTATTTTTTTTCTATAATGTCCTCATTTAATAATAGACCCTCCCGTCGTGCAAGTCAGTCCGAATCACATCACTGTCAACACCACTGACACGGTCCTGTTAAATTGTGAATACGTTGCCAATCCTGCATCGTTGACAAGTGTTAAATGGTAAGTTGCCAACAATTTTTTTTTCTTTTTTTGAAAAAGTGCGCAAAATTAATGTAATTATCCTTGAACCCGTGAGAGTCCCATTTTCTGCGCCCTAACGGATGACAAAGTTCTTTACAAACGTGTCAAGCGTGATGATCCGTATCTTAATTGCCCGATGGGTGTGACTGAAATGTTGTCCTGTTTTTTCTTTCGATTTTTTTTTTTTTGCATAAAGCTTTCGCGAAAATTTTTCATGAGCGCTTTATGACTGTCATGCAATTGTCACACGGTTGTCAGTGGGTTAGATTGTGTACATGTACGTTTTATGTGTTCAAGTTCTGTCAACCGTGTGTCAGGCAGGGACTTTGCGGTGCACTTTTGTAATCAAAGCGAGAAGAGAAAAGGATTTGCATTTTCTTTTTTTTCTTACTGTCAAAGGACATTTAGCGAAATTAGAAAATACGCTCCAGTTAAGTTTTAATTTAATTTCTGCATCTCAGGTGGTGTAATTATGTCGTTAAGTTGGAATGTAACGCAGTGGGGTTAATGTCTGTATAAGGGTATGCAAGTTGGAGGATTGTTTTGTAAAAATTCGCAACAGTTGTTGGAGAAACAAAAAAAAAAAAAAAAAGAATTATTGAGGAAAGTTTTGTAATTTAATTAAAAATTGAAAGATACTCATAGAGTTATGATAGTTATGCAGACGCGATTTTATGAGTCTATAGTCAAGTATGGAGCAGGTCAAGTCTTTAGTATTTACGAAGCCCTGCAGTGTGACTTATTCTGTTGAAGAAAAAATATCTCAGTAATGAATAAACACAGCGAATAGTATTTTTTTTGTTCACTTCTTTGTTTGAAATGTCCAGAAAGTTAACCATGAGAAGCTTCAAGGGACATGAATGGAATGAAAAAGTTTGTAAATTCTGCAGATATAGTGGGTGGACACGTTTTACATTCCATTATAACTTGCTAGGCATCCACAGCAGTCGGGAATATTTTCCTGGATTTTGTCTACAGTCACTAACAAACATTTTTGTAATCGGAGATGGAAAACATTATATTTCCCATCCTTAGTTATTCAATTAGTTAATTTAGTAAGTCCTCTTTTCTCAGAGGACCCCCGAAGCCATAAACGTAGCAGTTAAGATCGTAGAAAACGGAAGAATTATTCTAAGGTGGTTTTTCCGATGTTTGCAAGGCCGAGACACGTTCAGAGAAAGCGCACAATAGATTATTTCTCTTCCTCATCCCAAGCGCTAAGTTAATCTGCCTAGGACACAGTGTCCTATTGGGACGTTAATTAGTTTTAAGAAGGATCGAGAATAGTTGCAATAATCAAGATGTTACCGTCTTTGATTTGCTTTCGACAGAGTATCAGTGTGAGTTAGGTGTTTAACAAACGACGTAGGCACCTTACCATGATCGAGCTTCTTAATCTTTGTACATTGAGAGCCTAGTGTGGCAAATTCGTCAGCCGCACAGAGTGTAGCATTATGCTGGCTAGCGATTTTGTTCAGAGACACTAGGTAGTCTTTCACTACTCTAGACTTTGTTTTGAATACAAGAGATCTGATCCCAGCTTGGCTGCCGATATAAAGAACTATATCGGTGCTTGTACCTAGGTTTATCTTCAGCTAAGCAGCGGCCTGACTGATAGCCTTGAGTTCGGCTTGAAAGACTCTGCAGTGATAAGGAATTCTGAGGAAGTGGTGCGTGTTAAGAAAAAACCCCTGTCCGTAAAGATAGAGATAGACTCATTGAAAAGGACTTCTTTCCAAGGATTTCCTGATACGACTCATTCTTACATTTACACGAACTTTTATTTTTCGGAGACAATAACTACCAATGTATTGATCTAAGTCACAACTCTGATTTTTTTTTTGTTGTTGTTACAAAGTCGTCAAAGCTCGTTTTCAACTGAATGCCACACATTCACAAGGATCATTGTGAAACCATTGACAGTAACCCAATTTACCATATTCCCTTTTAATTATATCTTTCGACTTGTTAATATCCTGAAAATCTGTTTTTGAAAATCAACTAAAACAAATATCCATCTAGCACATCAGTAGACCTGAAGTGTTGTACAAATAAAATGTCAAAACCCATAAAAGTCATTTCAAGTTTTCTAAACTAAGAGATAGTTGTCACCCAATCACGGCTACAGTTGTCTCCTGTGCTACCACATCCCGATTTGAAAACTAAAATTTCCAACACATAACAAAATGCTAGTTCATTTGGTTTTCCATTTCAGGATGAGACGACTGGATGCATCTGAATGTGTAACTTCGTAACAAATGTTATTTCCTGAAGTGGCAACATCAACCACAAAATGACACACACGATGTTATCCTTTTTTTTTTGTTTTGTTTTGTCAAGTCAGAGAAATATACATACCTTTCTCCTTTCACTCTCTCTTTCTGTATATGTGTGTCTCCACAAAACCGAAAACGAAATTAATTGAAATTCAAAATCCAATTTACACAGTTACAAATTACAGTAAAGGACTCCTCAACCTCCATCGAAATTGTATATAAAATTCGAGTGAGTTGCAAAGACATAGAATTTGAAATGCACCACTGCCATCTAGTTGAATTGAAAGGTACTTCCCCCCCCCCCCTCACTCAATCAGTCGCCATCGGTAGGCCCATTTTACCCAGGATGTTATGCACTTTACCAAGCTCTGAACGATTCTTTACCATGTCCTTGCTTGCTGCACCATACCCTCTTGGATGGTGTATAGAGTTATTCGATATTTGTTTTTAATTAGTATCTGGTTGTACAATTGATATGATTCGCATCACTGAATGATGCCATTTCATTTACGGCACACATACGAGTATATTTAGCAAGGGTTGCTCTAATTCGCTGTGGTCGATGACGTGGATAATCATGACGATGATGATGATGATTATTGGGATTGAAATTGATGGCAACGATGAAGATGGCTGATGTAAAATTGTTTGATTTTTATTTGGTTCGGTGGTGGTTTTACACGTTATCGTTGGCTGATGATGTACAGGATTCTGTTCGATTTGTAATCATTGTGCATGGATACGTTTCAATTTGATCCATATAGGAGGTGCAGTTTCACCAAGGGAGCAAATAAAAATTAAATGCGGTAGTTGGAAAGCAATATTTGGATTTGGAAGGCCTAATCAACAAAAATCAGCTAGAATAGGGAGGAATCAAGTAAACCGTTTGCTTTGGTGAGTTTGGTGGAAGTTGCAGAAGGGATTACGTTGTTCGTTATTTCAGTGTTGGCCAACAAATTTGAAGACAACGACTTGAGTGGTGTCAGAATACAATCCTGTGGTACCCCATAAGCCCTTGGTATTGATTTAGGCAATGGAGTCTTCAGAATAGTGCCAATTTAGTTGAAGGCTTAAGCTAGCTTAGCTTATTTTTCTTCAAGGTGCTCATCAGATCGCTAATGTGAGTCTATCCTATCCTAAGCTCAAAAAGCGGATGTGTTTACATGTTGGGGGTATGACGGGGGATGACGTCTACAATGTTCGACAAGGAATAATTTGAAACTTTCACTAGATGGCACTTACTCTGCTGAGAGTGAAGATTTGATTTCAAATTTTGGTATTCTCACGGAAATTTATTTCGTAGAGTTTGAACTCTTCAATTTAATTTGGATAAATTAATTGGATAACAGCCCAAGTCAGCTTGAACTCCACTTACGCCACTGCAAGTCTCAAAATCAATTTTTCTACTTGAATTGCAGTGAATTGGTCCCCAGAGAGTCAATGGAAAGCCATATTTCTGATCCTCTTATCCGCCTTGCAACACTTTGATTTCGTAATTATTCCATACAGCCTACTCTTCTCGGCCCTACATATGCATTTCCATACATAACACGCGTCTTTATTTCAGTATCAACTTACACTATTAAAATTTTACGCCCATGAAAATCCTTTGCACGGATTTAAATTTTATCGACACCGGTTCCCTCTCAAATTTCTGATCCTACCCAACCCTAGAATAATTCCTCAACACTCGCAAAATGATCTCCCCTTTGAAGAAAAAAAAATGTATACAGCTTCAATCCATCCACCAAACCTTACATTCTTACATTCCATACAGGTTGTACTGAATGAATTTTAATTACTTTTATCCTCTTCGTTATAATGGATATTCATTTTTATATCCTTAAAGAATCCCAGGCTAGCCTTACCACTCCCCAAACCACTCCCAGCCACTTTCAGCCACTCACCAGGTAGAGTGTAGTATGTCGAACAATGTTGTCCATTAAATTCATATCTCTGCACGTTGCTGCGCTACCATGACCGACCGCCGCGTCGCTACCATCATACCAGCTACCGCACGCCGCCGTCACACTCACATAAATTTCCAGGATCGTTAATTTAATGCGAAAGCAAAGTCGCATAAATCCGCCCGAACAAGGATAATTAATTTTAATTACCACGAAGGGACGTGAATGAAGGTAGGTGCGAAACCCCATAGACCGGTCCTAGAAGAACCCAACGAGGTGATAAAAAAAAAAAAAAATCCCTATGACCAGTATTTGGTGATGGTGCCGATGGCAGTGGTCGTGGTGGTAGCAAGTCGTTTTGTATGGATTTCATCCTTTTTTATTCGCAGCTCTTCTGTCATCCTACACCGAGTTCGTTATGATTTTTAAAAAATATAAACAAAGCCAACATCGGGTCGATCTGATGGATTGCCAATAAGTGTAATTGATGACGGATATGACGAGACGTGATTTTTTTTTTTTCATTTTATGTATGTATTCCGGAACAGGATAAACGAATAAAAGCCAGGACTACTCGTACATAAATAAATTCCACATGAGAGAATGGTGTGTAGGGCAGCAGGTGAAAACACGAAGTTGACCGCAATACGTGATTGACTGAGCATAATTATTATGATCCGTGAATGTGTGTGTGTGTGTGTGTAGTCTAAAAGATTTCAATAGGGTTTCCATAGTCAAACGATAGCAGGATACAGACACGCACACTCCACTCCTACTTATGCGACGACGGGTCCTGGGGTAATTAAGTTTTTTTCACATCGAATCAGGACACTGTTGATTAATTTTGTAACAACTACCGTGGAATTAATTATTCAATTTTTATTTTCACATTGTTATCAGCGTTGTTGTGTGGAATATTAAAAGTTCGTTCTTGGTCTAGTGTTTGTTGGGAGTTAATTGATTGACAACATGTTTGACAACGGCTGTTGATGGGAGGTTATGTTGGTCATTTGTACGATTTTATCGGATATTATTGTAATGGTGAGATAAGCTTGTAGGATTGTGGAATCAGTTTGTGGTTGTGTCATCATGTTGGTAAGTTGCCGGGTTTTAAGGGCTTAATTTTGTATCGGGAAATCCTGGCTAAATTAAGTCATGCGATTGACATGAAAGTAGGACCTACAAAACATGAAATATCTGATTTGAACATTTTCAAAGTTTCAAAGGCTCTTCTTCCACACGAATACCTATACCTCATCATTAATCTCTTTTCTCTTTTCTCTTTTAGGTACCGCAATAGTGATCTAACAAATGTCAACGACACCGACCGCTACGAAGGTGGTAATTCTGAAAATGTTGCACTTGTCATAAAATCAACAGACAAAGAGGACATTGGCAATTATACATGTCAGTTGTCGAATGCCATTGGCAAGGGAGTATCCGAAACGCAAATCGAATTGGATGTACAATGTTAGTAGACAACACCCCATCACAAACAAATATTTACCAAACAGTCTAATTAAATTGTGTATACATATGCATTTTACCATTTTACAGATGTGCCAATTGTTGAGGTCCTGATGACACCCGAGGGTCCAGTTAAAGAGAGTGACGAATCAAATGTTACACTCTATTGTAACATTATCGATGCGAATCCATCAACGCTGACAAAAGTACGATGGTATGCCAATTCGTCGCTACTGAAGGAGTTACCTGATTGTACA
The DNA here is from genome assembly GCA_951813785.1 of Criorhina ranunculi. Taxonomy (NCBI): domain Eukaryota; kingdom Metazoa; phylum Arthropoda; class Insecta; order Diptera; family Syrphidae; genus Criorhina; species Criorhina ranunculi. Next base: position 6,439,453 of record OX638382.1, on the reverse strand, counting down.
GAGACTAATGTGAGTTTAAGGATTTTTTGTGGAAACATTTGTGTAGATGTAACTTTGAATTTGGTTTTTTTTTTTCAGTATTTAGTTTGTGTAGTTACTTAGCAGTGACAGGTCTTGAATGTCATGAGGAAAATTGATGTAGAATACTGTAATGAAATGTTGGAATCAAGTTATATTCGACAGGCTTTTGTAGTTATCTGAGATATAAATCCGTTTTACCATGCCAAAGGGATGACTCCCGCAAAATTTTGCAAGTTATTTCTCTTCCATTTGTCGCAAGATTTTTGGTTACAGCTCACCTGACCTTATAGAGAATCGCAATAAGGTCAATGGCAAAGGTGTACTCACATGATTGAATCAGATTTACATTTATTTCCCCTTCAAACATTGACTTGCGTTTTTACTAAATCAGCTTTCAATTCCTTAATATATCCTTGATGTTTAAAATAGGCCTCTGACTTCACGGGTGTGAAGTACCACTAGTCATAGTCTAAAGAAATCCAATCTGAGCTTCCTGAAAGTCCATCTTTAATAGAAATTTACTCAGAAACATTTTAAGCCAGGCAACTTCCTTAGTTGGCGCTACAACTCGGTGTGAACTTGGGCCTCAACCAACTAGCCTGTCCAGTTAGCCCGGTCCATAGCACTCCAAGTTGGTTAAGGTCCTCTTTTATTTGTGCGCGCCATCTTAAACGTTTTCTTTCTTAAAACCACTCTCCAGGTCGGAGTGTTGGTGTCCATTCGGTTTACATTAAGTTACTGTTCCAACAATGATACATCGATCACTCTACAACTTGTATAGTTCGTCGTTGAATCTCCACCTCCAAAGCCCGTCAGCTCGAACGATACCGAACATCTTACAAAAATTGCTTCCCTCGAAACGAGTTTTCTGATATCTTCCGCTGTTTGGACTCTAGTAATGTGATTCCAGATCTAACACTGTTCCTAGAAAGTGTGTCTCTTTAAAACCGATTTGTAGTCTTGGTTGATCTGGAACTTGCATGAGCATAAGGATTTGGGTACTGGCACGATACATTACTTATTTCGCAGTTTATGTCTCCACGATATTATAGCACCTACTTCAGTTTCAGTAGCCCTGCTTAAGTCTAACTCTGTCAGTACACCTGTTCTAGTGCAAGTTTTTCCATTACCAACTTGCATTTTTAACTCTAGAATCTAGGCTTCTTGTAGAACTATCCTTAAAAGTATTGTAGCATTTATTAATTCACAACTTGTCATGTAAGTATCCATCACTAATTGCATCCGTAGGTATCAGCGAAGAGTGAACACCGCAGAACACAGTAGCAACAGAGAAAAAAAAACAATTATGTATATGAATCCTTTTTTTATTAACAAACATTTCTCCCTCTCAGGAAGATCTATGTCACATTGATCCAAGTAAATTGCTCCTTGAGAGTATTGGTCGTGGATTCTTTTACAACTATTCGTGTGAAGGTTTCAATGCAGCCGGCTGGGGTCCACGTTCCGAGGACAAAGAGTTGATGGTAAGAAGCAAAAAAAAAAAACTCCTTATCCATTTTTTTTATTTTTATTTTTATTTTTTAGGTTCACTATGAACCAGGACCAGCAACTCTAACACATTTCCCTCTAATCGCGGTCAAAAAGAAGAGTGTCACCTTCTCATGTTCCGTCGATGATCCCGGTTATCCTGAATCGAATAGGTTTGTAGTTGATGACGAACACAAGCAATACAATGCATGCATCAAATTCACCACCTTAGCCCTGAATCCCGCTTCCGCTTCCGTTTCCGCTCATAACAACACTAACACAAGTTCACTGCTAAGGGGTCGAATTTTTCATGCTAGAAATATTGTTGTTTCGTATCGCGATAGATTCCGTTGGTTCCGTGGTGGTCGTGGTCCACTGCAGGATGTGGTAACAAAAGATTGGACAGTCGAACCAGTTGGTTTGGATAGTCGAACGAATTATTCCTGTTATGCGTACAACGATGGTGGACACGGTGTCCCGGCCACAGTCAACCTAGAGGTGCATGCTCCACCGTTTTTCATAAAAAATCTTTTCCCGTACACGGGCATCCTGTATTCGAGTCGAAATGCCTCGCTGATGTGTCGCATTGAATGTGTGCCTAGATGTACGATATCATGGTACAAGGATGGCATTGCCCTGGAAGGGGATAATGAGCGGTATTTTGTAAAGGAGGAGTATATGGCCGCCTCACCAGCCACCGGAGACTTTGAGAGTGTAATGTCAGTGCTGGTAAGTACAAGGGCGGCAGTCTGATTAATTACAATCTGTTTGACACTTATCACGCTTATCCTGTATAGCATTTCAATATGACAGCTTGGCCAAACAAGAGATTCGACATTGACGTTGATAATGCCAATTATTCGTGTGTGTCATCGGGCAATGCGGTTGGTCCTGGCATCAAGAGCGCAACATACTTTAGTATTGAATGTAAGATAAAAATAACAATGTCCTTGCTGTGATTTTTGTGACACATATACGGTTTTTTTTTTCTTTTCTCTTCGTTTTTGTCTGCCTTGTGGATGGTGAACACAACAGATCCCCCAGAGAATACAACAGTATCACACGAGATTGTACATGTTCTTGAGGATAACATTCCGGGACGTGTCCTGTGCAAATCAAAAGCAAATCCTGGTAAGTTGACATACTCGTACACACTCAATGAAGGGGAGGCTGTTGTAAAAGTTTTGTTTTGTGTCCTTATGTGTCCTGTCACACTTTATTTATTTTTTCTTTTTTTCTTTTAGAGCCATCATACGAGTGGAGATTCAACAATAAAACGATTACTCGTGGCAACGCTCTGATTATAAATAGTCCTATGTCAAGGAACGATACCGGACGATACACTTGTGTGGCATTTAACAAACATGGCTCAAGTGTGTCAGATACATTTATCGATGTACAATGTGAGTATATACAAACCAACACACAGCTACTTGACATATTGTGGTGGAATTTGCTTGTGTTCGTGTTTTGTTTCCCATTTTTTATTTATTTTTTTCTTTTTGTTTTATCGATTTTTACTGTAAATTTGAGAGCATCACCGAGCGTTGATGTTTGTTTTTTTTTTGTATAAAAAATAAAAAAATCAGGTTCTGGAATGAGAACTTTCGAGGGCTCTCTATCAAGTCAATATTGGAAAAACAGTTGACTGACTGCTATTCACTCGTGATTAAATCAGTTCTTGTGGTGAGCGGTTGTAGTGAAAAAGTATGTTTTGATGGATAGAATAGTGAGATACGTATGGGAGGGCTGTGCTCGTAGCAAAACTTTTTACAAGTATGGTCTGTTGTAACATAGCAATATTGTCTGTGCTCTGGCAACGCCCTTTTGGTAAATGATTACATAAATAGTCTGATGAAAGGATGCCTTTTGATTTCAGTCAATGGCAGATAAAATGCAGGATACGGTCGGTTTTTTGTTGAAAAGACTTTTTTGTCAAGGACCTTGTTGTTTAGAATATCATCTAACTAGGCCGCAGGATCACCAATGACATGAGTACCATTGATTACACAAAGAAAACATACTTTTGAATCAATGGGAGTTTAGGTGGGCTCATACCTTCATAATAATCCAATCCGGACACTCTTTCTCACTAATTGGTTTTATTACATGGTTAGGGCCTTGTCGAAATCAATTGAGTGCATAATAGCAACCCTTAACAGCCTTGATGTATTGTTTATACTTGTGAGGCAATTTTTTCCATTACCTTGCCCTGAATTGAGTCTTTTTGTGAATCAAGATACGATTTTTGACGTTTTGGAACTTCCATTTTGGTAACTTGAGTTTTTGGGGCTTTTTTTTTACTTATTTTCTAAGACTTTTGAACCCTGGTTATGAGCCAAATTCTCGACAGATTGCAGTGATCTTAAGTCATAAGTCTTGTGTGATTTAAATTCGTAGACTTAGCCAACGGCTTTGAAATCGACCACCATCAGTGTAGTTCTCTCCTGATTAAACCATGTTTCAGTTTTGTTATTCAAGTGCCTTTTTGCTCTGTACCGAGCGTTTCAAAGTAAGCAAGCGATTTGAAGTCGTGGTTGCCATGCCAAGTTGGATTGCTTACCGAGTGGACACAGATTTGAGTCTAAGCACCACCAGTCTTTGTCATGCAAGAGCTTCTTAAACCACTGCTTGGAGTCAACAATGAAAACTGTAGATTTCTACCATTCGGGCAAAAAATATAACTCGCACCGCAGGACTGCTTGCAAGAAAACAGCTTTCATGACACCCATCAATGACTCTTGGTGACAAGGAGTATGCCGAAGTACACTCGTAATTAGTCCTTATGTTTACCTAATCACTGGCAAAATACCTGTTAACCTGTCACTTTCAAGACCTGATTTAGAATCGTTTATAATTTCCAATGTGTGCCATGGCAAACCTTCCAGCACGACCGGATTTATAATGGTGCATCCTTCTTCAAACCGAAAATATCCATATGGCGCCTATATTCATTTCAAAGAATCTCCCCTTTTCCAACTCATAAAGCCCTTAGTCGAGATATTCTACCTACTAACCTACTTTTCGTACGCATCCTGTTCTAATACTCACTTACTTATGAAGACCCTACAGTCCGGGCTAGGCCTAGGCCTCAACCAATTAAAAATCGAAAATCTCTTCTATAACACTGAGACAAAGCCCCATGCGACCACAAACAAATCCTGCAATGTACACCTAGTTCCTAGTACTAATTCTTTGATTTTGTTTTCCAGTTAAACCAAAATGTGAAATTGAGAGGCAAGAGATCGACGATCAGGATACGTTAACTTGCACAGCATTCGGAAATCCTGAAGAGGTAAGTTGTACTCTAAAATTACAGAATGTATGTGTGTGTATATGTTTAGTGCACCTTCAATCGAAGGTACACCTACATATTCAATTTGAGTTTAGTTTTCGAAAAAAAAAGTTAAAACACTCAATAATAAAACCGTTTTACTTGGTTCTCCTTTTCCTCTCTTTCGACTCACCCTACACCATCGGTACGTGGCAAACAAACAGGCCGACTTCTTATGGACAATTAAGGCGGAGAATGATTCTGTTGAACTACTGGGCAGTGGCAATATTAACAACGATAAGAGCCTTTATGTCCTAGATGAGGATTATGCGATTGCACGGACGTATCGTTGTGTGGCGAATAATTCTGTTGGAGTTGGAACATTCTGTGAAATTGAAGTTGCCGGTAAGTTTTTCTACCTCACATATACAACATATTTCTTCTCTCTCTCTCTTCTCTCTTTCTGTTTATCTATACATTTTCTTTCGCATTTGGTTGTTATAATTTATAGAGAGGGCGTTGAGTGGAAGGGTGCTATTCAAGCTGGTTTGGGGGTGTTTATTTTTATTTTTTTTTTAACTTTTTATAGTCGTAATCGGTTTGGACAGAGCAAAGGGATTCTGGTACTCCCTTTCGTTTAATTAAATTGCAAGCGTTGTAGGATGCGCGCCGGATCCAATTTGTGGTACAAAAAGAGGATGAAATGAGAAATTGAAGTGGCTCTCGTTCGAAGAATTTAAATTGCTCCACGAGAAATGTTGAAATTTGATTGCGATAAAAGAATTCACAGGAAAAATTGTTTGTCTGATGGTTGACCAAATTGACCCTCAATAGTTGAGTCCAACGGGAAAATTCCTTATAGTTTGAGATATAAACAAGCTTTGCAAGCCAATTTAAGGTTTCAAACGAACATATGTAGAGTACTTTCCATTCACGACAGATGTAGCGCTTCTCTTCATTCCAAGGCTAGGAGCGCACTTGCATATTTCACCAAATTTCACTGGGCCTGCACTTGCGATTTTCCGTCGCGCGATTATTTTGTCGAAAATGGAGCACACTGTTCTATGTCATATGCATTCTATGCAACGCTATTTCTATTACGACTGAACTGACGCCATGATTAAAAATCGCAAGTGCGCATGTAGTCCTCGTAGTGTAATCGCAGAAAAATGGGGCAAGTCGCAGTCTTGTGATGGATGTCATGTGTGTTCCATTTTTTCCGACTGAAATTGCAAATGTCCATCTAGCCTTAATCGCATTAAGTTATGAGTTACCCTCTTACACAATATAACAAACTTTAAATTCATCATCCATAAACTGGGCTTCAATTTCACGATCCCACTTAAAATCATGACTTACCGCAGGAGACTTGTTTAGGGTCTGCATTACTGATTTTTTTTTCTTTATTTGTTTATTTTAATTTCGTTTCAGCAGCAAGTAAGTATACGAGGTTTAGCTGTTAAATAAAAATATCCCCAAACCGTTTACTTATTGCACCAAGTTTTGAATAAAAAAAAAAAGTCAAACTATCCAAAGTAATTTAGGATTTAACTTCTTTTTTTGCTTTCTTAACGCTAGATAAAAACTAAGCTTAGATTAAAAATAAAAAATTAAAATTTGTACTATGAATTGCTATTGTTCATTCTCATATAAAAAACAATTAACCCTTAACTACTTTTACTTTTTCCTATCATTAATTTCAATTACTACCAATGCTGGCATAATTCTCATAACAGTAAGGCCTAAAAGTAAGTAAACATTAATCGCTTTTTGTAAATTTTCATTTTTTTTTTCATATGTAAATGTTGGTTCCAACTCATTTTATATCTTTGTAATTCTAACCCTTAAATTTTGGGGGCTTAATACAACCTAGACAATCTTAAACTAACCTTAACTTAAACTTAAGACTTAGATTAGTTGGGGTAGTGAAGAAGATCGAATTTAAGCCAAAGAGTGGTGCGGTTACAATCAAAAATGGAAGGGTTTGGGTTAATTTTTTGTAGCATACGGGAGATTGGTCCGTTCAAGCCATGAAAGGCGGTTAGTAGACAAAAAATAAAGACGAGGGATTCGTAGATTACTATTTTCTGTTGAGATGTTGGAACACCACACTGCAGCACTCAGATACAAAATCAGGTTCATTGTAGTACCAGCAGGTACAACCGTTTTACTGTAAGAGATTCATGTAAAAGCTTCAGTTATAGGAGTTAAGGTTACCAACACTCATCACATAAGCTCCACCTAATAGGAGCAGCAAAGTGAGGACAATCACAAAGGGAGTGTTTCGCAGTGTCATCAGCCTTTCCACAAGCTAACAAGTTGAGATATTTGACAAAGACATTGTGTCCCGTAATAACGCCAATAAGTTGTCTGCAGTCTTTTCTGCTGAGAGACAGCAAGAATATCGCGGACTTCTTACAGATGTCGGGATCACGAGGGTTAGTATTCTGCGTGAGCTAAAAGAAGTCGATGAATGAAGGGAATATCGACTGCATCTTTGCGTCCCTCCAGGATAGTTGAGGTGGTATTGCTAGGGATGCAGTATAAGAGGGTCGTTCTCGAAGAAAAAGGCACTCGAACCTCTCGATTTGCGAAACATAAACACGATGATACGGGGACCATACTTGACTCACATACCTACTCTAAGAGGGGGCAAACAAAGGTAATCTAGATGGATCTAGTCACGTACGGGCTGGTGAATTCTTGGGACCACTGTTTATCAAAATCAAGAACAAAGTTGGTCTTATGGATTATCTCATCTATTTGTGAACAGAAATTGGGTTCCCTCTCACACAAAATGCCAAAATCGCGAAGAGATTAAACGGTGCTGAGACCCAAACATATCTAATATTTTAACATGCATTCCATAGCACTCTTTATCAAATTGTTGTCCTCGTTCGCTCACCACTCTTAAATTTATAGAACTTGAGACAAATGTTCTAGTCAAAAACCAAGTAGATAATCTTTCATTTGTCATCCAGTAAAAATTTAAATACATAGTCGCTATAAACGACAAAACTATTTCTTTACACATCCCGAACTCGGAACACTTATCTCTGTCAGAAGCACATGCGGTTCCCACTGAAACAGAGACTTGTACACAGAGTATTAATGACCCCGAATCATTTATTTCTTTTGTCAACTTTGTTTTTGTCGCCTCTGTCGGGACAAACGCGACGAAATATTTGTGCTAATATAAGAGTTTTTCTGTTTTCCCATTTGCAAGGATATTTCTCAAAACCGAAACAATGGATAGTCATCAAAATGGAAATGAAATCGTCTAATGTCCTTAAGGTCGTTTCTTTTTTTTTTTGTTAGTTTCACTGTGACAGAGATATTCCACTTAAATGGTGATGTTTCCACTGGAACAGATTGATAAAAAATGTAAAAGGATGTAAAGAAGGACAAGCATGCATTTATTTTGCATAACCATCCCAAGGAATATAGAAAAATCTCTCCACATCATGCTCTCAACTCTATTAAGCGTTTATGCACGTTGTGAATTTGACAAGAGAACTACATTCGCAGGAAAAAAAATGGAAGGAAAGAGAAATGCATTTTTGTAAACTCTTTCCTATTTTGTTCGTCCTTTTTCGTCATGACATCCATCTAGGGAACAAGAAACAAAAAAATGTAACAAGTTTTTCTCTTCATTTTCTCCATTATTTCAGGATGAAAAATCTTCCTGTGTCATCTTTTTTAATGCATTCTCTCTCTCTAATAGTTCTTTTGTGTCATTCGCGGAGGAAAAACAGAAACGAAGGATGCACGACAGAAACAATGTTATTTTACTTAAATTTACTGTCATGACGCTATGTAAAGTCCTTTTCACTTACACTTAATAGTAATTAGAAAAAAATTTTACCCAACACGTGTATGAAATCCTGCAAGGATAATGCCTCAATTAATTTTTACTCTCTACAATGACGGTCGCTGGTGTTCTTCATCGTTGGAGCTCAGACTTCATGTGTTACACACATCTCTGTAGAAAAAAAAAAGAAATGGATAAAAGACTTACTGATAAATTAGGTATGAACCTGCTACCGTGCACATGGGTAACATACTCCGGGGATCCTTTCAAAATCAAAAGACAAAAACAACCAAAATCAATGTAAAATTCGATGTTCTCACACCCCAAGACAGAAAAAAAAAAACAACGTATAGCAACAGGGAAGGTCACAAAACGAAAAAGAGAAACAGTATTCCACCTCTTAATCCTGGTGAAATTTTTCGTATTCCTTTGCTCTCATGGAAGGTTAAGCTTAGTGAATCAAATCACTGAGATGTTAAAGTCATTTTGGGGGATTTTCCCTTTGGGGGCGGTTGTTGCTACTTTAGGATGAGCCTCCGTTTGTCAGTTGTCTCACGCTAAGTGAATTTATACCACCATCACCACCGCTACCAGGGATACACACAGGACGTGAGGTGTAAATTTGTGAGAAATTCTCTTCTGTTTGCATATAAAATTGGTGTAATGTATTGTTTATGGTGTTGACAAATGGATGTCAGAAGTGTTATTGATAAATTAAAGTTTAAGGACGAATTTTTTTTTATTTTTAAGACAACTTGAGAGAGAGAGGCTTTAGGGAATATAAAAGGGAATGCTGCAATCTCTTCATTTAAAATAAGGAAAAACTTGAATAATTTAGTAAAAAATGTACCAAATGAACGAAAGGTCTTTGAAGTGCAGGTTTAATCTCTGCTGAGTTTGCCATGGAAGGACTAAAGTGTAAGATGAAATGTTAAACTTCGATGGGTAATTTTCAATGAGAAGGAAAATTAAGATTATCTTGTACGAAGGTAAAGGTTATCGTGGTCATCCTTTCAACTTTAACAAATGAGGTCTATTCTTACCCTTATAATGTTAGCCGCAGCACTTTGTTTGGTTCAGTTTTTTTTTTTTCTAAGGAAATCAGGATCGTTGATTGTCTATTTGTTACAAGTTTGTGTCTTTCAAGCCTTAATTTTTGCATCACCCTTATCCTGGAAATGTGAACCCCCTCCATTTGCACTGAATTTTGTTGTGTCCCCTCCAAATTGCAAAAAAAATCCCCCCGTAAACCCTTAGTAATTCAATTTAACCTTTCACAGAACAACTAGCGTGGTGGCAACGGTGGGACAAGACTACTCTTATCATCCTCGTCGCAGCGGTATTGGCACTTCTACTAGCAGTTATCATTATTTGCTGTATTATTATTTGCATTTGCCGGCGAAGACGACGACAGGATAAATGTAAGTCATTCACTAAATTTTACAACATAATCTCTTTTATTTTATATTTACATATTTATTTATTTTTTGTTTTTAATTTTTATTTAATTTTCTATCCTTAAGTTATCCGAATTTATTTTTAAACCTATTTTTCCTTCAATTATTATTATATTCTTTTGATTTTATTTTTTTATAAAAGAAATTTTAAAATTTTATCTTCTATTGCAATTAAAAGGAAAACGAAATGATTATCTCATATTTAAGTGGAGTTGTGCATTGCATTAGCAAAATGTTTATTTTATTTTTATTTAAAGTAAATTAAAAATAATTCAAGTTTTGAATTATTGTTTACATAATGGGAATGAGATGCTCTCTTTAAGATGCATGAGATTATTATTTTTTGTTTTGTTGTTTTTATTTTAAAATAATTTTAAGTTTTGTGTGTGTCCTCTTTGGAATGAGCATTTTGCAAAAGGATGTTACTAATTTTTATTCACGCAATTATTAAATTTAAATAATGTTTAAAAACAAAAGAAGAGACTAGAAATGACAGATAATGAGAAGTTGAAAACACTTTGATATGCATGGCCCTGGGAAATTATGTAATGAAACTGAATAATTTAAAGGTCTTTTTGTTTGTCTTTTTGTCATTTGTTCAATGGCGAGGAAAATTGTTAAAAATTAACGGTTACCTAGCCCTTATTTATTTATTTTTAACAATTTTCTTCGCGATTCTATAGCTACAACGAAGGGTTTAGAAGATTCATTTGTAACGTGTTATTTCTCCACTTGAAAATTAGTTTTAGTCCGGCTATTCTGACGGCTATGATGCTGCGTGGTGCCATTCTATTTTTGAAACGATTTGTTTATAGTTATAAAACTCGTAGTTACAGCTCATACATACCTTACTGAGACCGTTTAACAAGTATTCGCTCAGGGTGTCCTTGATGATCATGGCCGAGAGTACGGCACAGGCATGAAATCTTAATTTTTCTGATCTCCATAGCTTCTTACCGAACTTTTTATTAAAGAATGCATATGACTGAGCGTTCCTACCAAGAACGTAGAAATAGTAAGCCAGTCGTTACAATCTATCTATCTGCGGCGTTCTTGGGCTTGATTTCAATCGGACAATTCCTCGGTATGTTACTTCCACTGACTACTCAACAGATTGTGATGTTTCGTCTAGTGCATTGTTAAGAGACATGCGGCAGTCATTTTCACGGTGATAAATGTTCAGCCAGGTAGCAAAGTTAGATTTTCTTAGAAATGATTAACAAAGCATCATAAAAGGCCCACCGAGATCCTAGGAGAACCTCAAAGGTTCTGAGAAACCTGAACCCCTCTTTTGAAGCACTTGATCTTTCTACGGAACCATGTTTTTACTGAGCCCCAGGAAATTTAAGCTCCTCGTGAAAACAGTTTACAAGCTTCGATGTTATCTACGTAGCAGCTATTTCTTTAATAGTTGCCTGGCTGTCAATATATATCGTAATATTGTAGCATTGACACGAATGGGGCGGCTTTTATCACTCCGCCTGGAAAACGATGTTACCAAGATGTCTTATAGAGCTACTCAGTCGTAGTTCCTTGGAGAAAAGACACGCTTCAATGCCTATATACTTTTTTAAAGTTGTTCTCAAACATTTTTCTGCTTGGAAATAGTCATTAGATGAGAGACCAAAAGTCCCAGTACGGGACAGTGTAAACAGAGTTCACATTAGCACCCAGATAGTTGCTGAGTACCTTGGTAAGTATGTCTATACGGATTCGGTCTTCGGTGCTTTGACTGGCTAATTCTGAGAGCACTCTTTGCCATGGCCTCCTTCATGTAGGGTTTTATAGGCAGAAGGTTGAGAATTGCTTCCATCGCCGCTGTTGATGTTGTTCTCATCGCACTGGTTGTTGTAAAATACAGCAAAAGTTTGTTTACTACAAATGTGTAAACAAACTATCAGGAGAGCTTGACAACTTTAAAATAAGAGGTATTCGACTTTGCTTCCTACCTGTCCCTAATATAGATTAGTTAGGTGTATACCATAGAGAACACTTCAATTTAATTACTTTGTAACAATTTGTAGTTTGATTGAATGTTGGTAACCCCCACTCGTAGTTGGCTCATTTTAAACATTCAGTTTCATTACATAATTATGCAGCCTTTAGCGATTCGAAAACCCACCACCTACCAATCAACCACCTCACTCTCCAATTTATCCATTCACTTTATTTGAAATTTTATTAAATAAAAAAAAAAATAACGAACTTATATATAAATATTAACATTATATACATTTATGTATGCCTTTGACTAATGCAAATATTTTCCTTTTTTTTTTCTCTTTTATGTTTTTGTTTTTTGTTTTTAATGTTTATCGCTTTTACGAATTTTTTGGTGCGCTTTTCCATCAATTAAAACAAACAAAACAACATAAACATATTACACAATCAATCACGCAATTAACACTAAATTAACTATAAAAAAAATATATATATACCTACTGGCAAACAAATGGATAAAAACAAAATATCAACTTGTAAAAAAAAAACCTCATCCACATTGATACAATGAAACAAAAAAAAAAAATGGAATACTGTCACGATAAAAAACACTTAAAAAACGAAATCTATGCAAATATTCAACAAAACACACACACTCTTCACTTTGCGTGTATTCTCTCTATCGATGTTTTTGTTGCATAAAAATCATGCTAAACTATCAATTAACCAATTAAAAAAAAATTGAAAAACTTGCACAAAAATACACGTTTGTGCTGAATAAAAAATGAATATACACTCGAAAAAAAAAAACTGAAATACACAGATCATACGGAAGTGTCCATCAGCGCAACACAAAGGTAAGCACTTCAATAATTGGTTATTAATTTTTTATTTTATTTTTCTTTTATTTAACAAGTTAAACGATTTTTTTGTTTATATTTATTAAAGCTTTCTTGTTTTTACAAATATTTTAAAACTTTGTGTTTGCACTGAGTTACATCTTTTCTATATGTGTGTTCTAGTTTTGGAGCACCTTATGTTTTTAGATTATTTATACACGATTGCAAAACAAAAATATTTTGAAGTCGGTAAGGTAGTGTGTACTTCTTTCTTAATTATGATGGTGCTACAGGGCAAAGTGGAACTGGCTCTCAATCAACAAGCCCTCAGTTACGAACTTCAAGTTGGTTGAGGTTACCTTCTAGTTGTGGTCGTCGCCATAGGTGAGGTCTTACTCTACTGTGTTGTTCTTTCGCGTTAAATTCGAAGAGCGCTGGTAAATCTTAATTTTTTTTCCAACCATGAAAATAATCTTAGAATTTCCATTTCACCAACGAAAGCAAACAACTCGAGAGTACAATCATTCTAGCACAGATAAAGAATAAAATACATTCTTACGACAGGATTAGTGCCATAATTCATCTGTCAGTTTTGGACATCTTCCTCGTGTTTTATGAAGCCATTACTCTTTCTATTGTTGTTGTAGGTGACGAGTTGCTATATATTTGATCGATAGCGGTTTATTGCTCTTTGCTTACCACAAGAAAGAATCATCAAGACAGTTTACAGTCTATAGCAGTGAATGTTAGCAACTTTTCCAAGAAGTTCTACCCATTTGTTCCAGAGTTGTTTATTTCTCCTTCTAGTTACCTTGCTCACCCAAGGTTACAATCAACGGTCCAGGTCCAGGTCAGTAGGCTAGTAGAAGTTGCTTGAGACAACGTCCTGGAAATCAATTGCTGTATTTCATCATTCGGCTCAGATAGAGTTTGGATGCTCTATGGAATCAAATCAGCCACTTTTATCCTTGAGGTTTTCAAAGAGGGGTTTTTCCAAAGCATGCTGCCTTTGTTTCCTGCCCTAGCTAATGCATAACATCTGCAGAGGAAATGGTCAAGAGTTCCTCTCAATTTCACATCTTTGCTAGTGCGGCAGTGTATGTTGAACTGGATAGTAAGTTTAACTACATGGGCTTCTAAATTCTCGGAATTTTTTTTTTTTTTTCGAAGTCCTTTTGTTCCCTTTTGGTTTTACTGTGGGTCTTCACTTTCTAGATATAGGGGAGCTGTTTAGCCCGCTCCAGCTTTATTCAGCTCGGATAGTTGGGGTAAAAAGGCTTTTATTTTCGAGTGGAACGTAGGCTCTCTCCGCAAGAGCGTTTCAAGCCGACGATCCTTGTCTGGATGGTTCGCCAGTCACTCCTCTTTAACATGGGACCCTGTTCAACTAATTTAAAGGACTTAATTAGCGATTGAAGGGCTTTGGCGCCAGCCTGACTGTCAATGAAAACATGGTTTTGTTCGAGTATAAGGTTCACCCTACTAGTTCAACTATAAAAACACTGGTCGTGCAGTCTAGGACCTAGATTGTGAAAATTCGACTGTGCGTACACATGTTTCTTTGTTCTTAACAGCTCTGCAGATTGATAGGATAAAGTTTTTGGAGAATTGTTAGCGTGTCTTACATGGCCGTAATGTGTCTGTAGTGCCTGTGTCAGGAATTCCTTGAATTCTGTTTAGTTCATCTATGTCTTAGCTTTAGTTTTGCGAGCCACGAAACCAGTCGTCCTTTTACCGATTTCAAAACATTTGTATGCAATTTCAAACACTATTTCAACACAAACTGTAAATACACAACAAAATATTGAATTTTTATTTTATTTGCATGTACTAGTTATATTCCACTGCTTTCATTAACATTTTTTATTTTTATTTTTTTTTATGTGTGTGCCTGCTTGATTTTTGTTTTTCACAAAAAAAAAAGTGTTTTATCCTACCAACCTACGTCACCTCTGCCATCTTCGACGGCACAGACTCCACGTGAAATACCAAAAAGTCCACCAAGATGGCCACTACGACCTGGAGTAATGGTCCACGTGAAGAACGATACAAAACAAAATCTGGCCGCTCATCGTTTAGCATTGAACACCAGCGTTAACAGTGGGGCTTCGACCATACCAAGATCATTTCATTTGAGTGGAACTACCAGAGCAACCGTTGAATCGCAAGTAAACACAAATTGCACATCACCAAGCACTATCATCACAATGGATCGCACCAAAAGCACTTTAAGCATCGCCTCCCCAACATCACCACCACCAGCACAGCAGTCGCATAACCCATCCCTCGGTGCTAGGACGAATCATTCGATTTTACGTGGTGGTACCCAATCTCTGGGGAGGCCTCCGAAACCACCAAAGACCGTAAGAGTTAATCCAAATAATACCATTTTGACAGATGAGACGCCAAGGCCTATACCACCACCGCTGCCACCAAGGAATCCACGTTTGCTAAGGCCTTCGATTAATTCAACGAATCTGATGACAAATATCTCGGCGAGTAGTGCAAATGAGTTGCTGCCAAAAAGGAGACAAGCCCATCAGCAAGGAACCACGAGTGATGATGAGGACAGTGCAATTGGAATCGCAGAAACGACAATTGGTAGTCAGACGAATGTGGCTACTAGACACAGATCGGGATTTTTTGAAAAGTTTTCCAAGTTTGGGAGCATCTTTGTGCGAAGAAGTGACGATGATCGAACGCGTGACAGCCAGCGTTCATATGTTGGTTTACTCAATTCGATGTTCAATGTGCCAAAGGCATTCTGGCGGCAGAAGGACGACGGAAATCCTTTTTCAACCGAACATCGACTGAAGGGCATTCGTTGTTCTGGAAGCGGTAATATTATCATTTCCGTATAGTGATGGGGTTGAGAGGGCTTCTTAGGGTTGTGGAGTATGTTTGCGATTGTAATGCTTAGGTTTGTGGGGTGTCTGTGTTCAAGCTCAAGTATGTGACTGGTAAATCAGATTCAGTAACGCGAGGAAGAAGTATTGTCGAAAATGAAAAAAGGGCTTTGGAATGATAAAAGTACTGATGTCCTTTTATTAAACCGATGTCTATTGTCTTGATGAGTCTTTGTGAATGTAGTTTAAAGTTACTTCTGTCTTGCATTTGTCTAGTTTATACCAAAATCCAACAAAAACTTTGGTCTGCCATTATCGTCAAGCAATCGACGCGATATAGCACAACTGGTCTGGTTGAGCATCAATTTTGTCCTTTGGATTGAGATGTTTCAACCCTGTTCTGATGCCAAACTGAAGAAATAAATATTTAGTACGATCAGTCTATTTTGGATCCGCATGAGGGTATCATTTGTAGAGCTTCCATTTACACAACCTACTTTGAAGTTGTAGCTGTCAACAGTGACTTTTCGTCATAAGCGATAGATGATGGAGTTGATAGATATGGAACTTGGGTTTGTCTTCGTTTGGACTTGTGCACCATATATAGCAGTAGTATGCATGCAAGGTATTGTGTCGCCGCCAACACTAGCTTTTCGTAAAAACTAGAATGGATGGTCTTCGTTCTACGCAAGATTCTCTTTGTCCGGCTTGTTCTGGAACTGCACGCTTCCCTCGACGGTTCGGGTTTGTTCTGTTCCACTTGTTCGTAGGATTTTCCTGTCGCAATTTTCCATTCCGCCGTACTACATACTCCTCTTTAGGGTCGACTGTTAGCCCAGCTGATGATGATGATAGATGCTGGTCTTACATAAATTGTGGTGGTAAAGAGGGAAGGCTCTATTTATTCGTAAGTACTCAACGTTGACTCTTTTCTGCTCGATCACACTTTGTCGTAGGCTTCAGCTGGAATCACTCAGAGATAGCCGGCTTGCGGCAAGGATTTTTTGAAAATCAAACAGTTGAAAGTCCGACCACCAGTCGGATCGCAGATTTTGGAATTTAAAGCCCCGAAGTACAATTTTGACAAACGGTTCGATTTATTTATTTATTTTTATTTTTTTGTTAGGGTTCCGCAAGCTTACCTGGTTTTAAGCATCATGGATTAGAATGTTCAAGTTTTTGACTTTTATATGGCGCACAACGCGGTGATCACTAAGTGAACTCCTAAACTAGCGAGCATTCGAGTTGTTATGTATGCAGAGCCTTTGCAGTATAGTCCACGGGATAAAGGCTTTCTCATCCAGATTTTGAGTTTTCGATTTGTCGACTTTTTATATGCGATTTTCAGGACCAAAAGGCACACTAGTATGCGTCGAATAATGTGGTTTTAAATGATTTAAGGGGTTAACACAAGCTGATACTGCTTGCGAAACACAACATGGAGCGACTGTAAAAGCCACAAGGTCTTGACTGTATATTTTCGAACCTGATATAGTATAAATTTGGACATCATCACAGTCGGTCTTCCAATCGTTTTAAGTTAAAGAGTTCATTTCACATAACAGCTGTTCAGTAAAAAACTTGCTCCACCACCCCCTACCCCCACTCCTAATAAACCTTTACCTCTGTAAATATAATTTTTTTTTAATTTTAACTTTATTTTATTTTGTATGTTAATTTGTAACCTGCATGCGGCCCTCTTACATTGCGTGACAATGTTGTTTTTATTTTAATTTCTACATACAAAATGTTAATCCTGCCGGCTGCTGTTGTTTTGCTTTCTTGTGCTAAATCAAAACATTGCAAACCAAATTTAACATGTTGTAGTCACATACAAAAAGACGCCAACCATGCAACAGCATACCGCTACGTCTGATGCAACACCAGTGGTGTCGGTTGCTGATACCGATGAAACAAATCAAACATCGATCAGTGCCGTCACAGAATCGAGGACGCAAACAACGGCAAATGAAAGTAAGACAAATTTTATTTTATTTTTTTTTATTTATTTAACTTTTTTATTTAAGTATCTGTTTATGTGTGAATTTTTTTTATTTTTTTATTAACAAACTTGTTGTGTAGTAAGTTTATCATTTAACGTTTTATCGATGTTTTATTTTGTTTCATTTATTTTTACTTTGCATTTTTAACGATCCTTTGCACAACATTAAAACTGGAAGATATACTCGAACAGATATATAGAATTTTTTTTTGTGTGTAATTTTATTTTTTACGATTCTTTTATACGTTATTATTTAAATGTTGCCTGTTAAATGTATCTGTGATATCAATTTCGAGTTTAATTGACGTGTTGTTACTTATTTTGTTTATTCTTTTTCACTCTCTCTCTCTCTGTGTTTCGCAGTGTGTGTGTGTTTATATGTGAATTTTTCTTTAAATGCACTCAATTTACATGTATTGGAAAATTTTGTATAATTTCTTCTGTTTTTCTTTTTTGTTTTTTTCTGTGAAAAAATGCATATCAAACTTTTGTTTTCTGTTTATGGGTTTCTCATAGATACTGTGAATTAATGTTGAAATCCTTTCGTTGAATTTGAATATCAGGACGATACTCATAAGAGAATTAACTGTCACAGACCGAGGTAAAGGGAAAAGATTTCGGTTTTTTTTTTTAATTCTGTTGGCAATGGGCAGATCCTTTTTTTTTCGTGTGCGGTGGTGTAGAGTGTAGTCATGTTGAATTTCTGTGAATATAAAATGTCTGCTTAAATTTATTTATCGTTGGATAATTCGGATATGAATTTTTATTTTCTTTTTATGTTGTTAACCCTCGGGATATTTTGTTTTGGTTCGTCATAGTGCATCTGTGGGAATTAATATACTCGTACACGTATGACCTGCATATGAAGTGGTCGGATAAAGGTTGTTTGAAGGTTACACTTTAGGTGAATGGGGTTGTAATAAGCTTAATTTGAGGGTTGCTCTTGGATTTTTTATTTTTAATTTTTTGAAAGATTATTCCGATAGGAGTGGAGTAGGTACATAAAAGGGAACTTGATAATTTTATTTTTTATTTTTTGCAATCGAGTACATAGCAGAAGGACTTGTTGGGGAAAACTTTTCATAAAGATTTTCGAAATTTTAATTAATGAGTATAAATATGTGACCAAGTAGGACTACATCAACGATAAATATATTAAATATGAATGCCTCAAATGCACTTTGTACTACGTTGTTTATATGGTTATGTTAGGTTATAGTGACAACCGAAATTCGCTATCGCACTTAGACCAAAAGAGGTCCATGATGATACCACGTAATAGTCGTCGTGGATTAATGGTTAGTGCGTTGGTAAGTGAGCGGCCACAGGCTCGAGCCTCAGCAAAACAGCTTCTTAATCTGGGTCGGCAATAAAACTGTAGGTCCCTTTCATCCGTGGGAAAAATATAACACAAATGATTCATAGACGTACGTTATTAGCTAATGTTGGTCTCAAATCAGAGAACCTCACCCCTACAATTTAATTTTTTTTTAAATCTTCAGCCACCAAACAATCTTAAGCCGACACAGGCCAATGCACAACCCTTTCTTCGCTGGTGGTCTGAAGTTTCCTAAACTTCTTTGCAAAATCTTTAATATACATGAACGAGTTCACAGTGTCCCAGAAGGAATAACATTTGGGGTCTACTATTACTTAAACTGATACAGGATCTAGAATTGTTCTATTCTTGATTCCCGAGGAGTGCCTTAGATTGTCTTAATTTGATTTTGTTCAACTTATCCGTCTACTCCAAGATGGCCTCACAGTTGAAATGACTTTGTTGATTTTGCCTAGGTTGTTTAGATTGCCTATGCACTCCCAGACTCTTCTTAAGTTTATTTAATTTGTGCTCAACGGTTTTATGACAAGTTAGCTGTCTGACAAGCAAGCAATATTTTGCTCGTCAAGTTCCTACTCCGATAGTGTCAACTTAAAAGATGCTGCAGAACCATCTTGTTGGTACAATCTTGCCCAAGTTTTTTAGTCATTCTCAAACCATTCGTCTGTCATTTTATAGATTCTATCAGAAGGTGTGAATTATGGATTCAAAGATTTATTCGTTACTCAGTTCAGTGGTGAAGTTCCTGACGAGTCTGTATTTCTTACTTTGACTCTTCATGCCTTGTGAAAATGGTTATATTTTGACAAACGAATATAATTTTCTAGTTCCATAAAACCTAACTTGCAATCATGATCTTTGCTCCCTTAAGCGGCTTCCTAGGGTTCAATTTTGAAAATGTATTACCTCAAAAACTACCGTCAACGTCACTGCCAGTTATCGTTGCCCATGTCAAACAATAACTTGCCTTTTATTACTAGCAAACAGTTTGAGCCAATTTTTCATCGTGAGTTGGTCTGTTAAAAGTAAGCTATAAGACATTTCAAAATGCCTTTACCAACACAAAAAAGGATCGAGTTCAAATTGCCTTCGTTTGCAAACTAAAAGTTACGGAATTAAAGGTAGGGATCAGGATTTGAGATCGCTTAGAAGTTTTTTAAAACGAAAAGTTTGTAGCTGTTAGAGAAAGCTCATTGCGATATATTTATTCAAAAAATAAGTAAAGCATAGTTATTTTTAAGCTTTTACAGGTTTTATATGATTTACAAAATTCCCAATTATTTCAATCACATTCACAAAGAAAAAAATATGCATCCTTTCTCGTTCAAAAGATTCACTTTAGCTTCAATAGATAAATACTTAGATGAAATAATAAAAACAAAAGATCAAATTTCCTTATTTCTTATTCAAAAAACTAAGTTTTAATCTTTATTATTAACAATATATTTTATTTTATTATTTTAATTTTTATTAAAATTAAAATCTGCTAATTATTTTATTTTTAATTTTTATTCTTTTGTTTTTTTTTCTTTTCTTTTTATCGTATAACAATAAAAAAAATCAAATCGTGAATAAAAAAAAACCACAAAACCAAAAAAAAAAAAAACTAAAATTATAGTACACGACAAGTCATCTTCACTGGGGGATCCATTGACGGAACCTGGAGAGTATGAGAATCTACCATTTCATGGTCTGCAAACGGCTCCTAATAAGGTATTTGCTTATTTTTCTTCTTCTTAATTTGTTTCTCTCAATCTATCTTTCTCTCATTTTCCTTATAAACTTTTTTCCTTCAATATTTATATTATTTATATTAATTGTTAAATGTTAATTGCTTTGTTTTTTGTACGCTTTTATATATATATATTTGTAGAATTTGTTTATGCTTCTTTTTTTTTTTGTTAGTAAATAAATTTCATCTACATAATTTAATTCACATTTCATAAAACAATTACATCAAATCACTTCTCAGACACAACATTACTCATGTCATACTCGTATACTATAATCAAGAATTTGATGTTAAAAAAATAAAAAAATACAAAAACAAATGAAGACACTTTTTAGGATTCCAAACTTTTATATTTTAAAACTCGCTAGATTGATTTTTAATTTCTAAATTTCTTTGGATCTGCTTACCAATATATTTTGGGGGGGTTTTCTGTTTTTTTTTCTAGTAAAATAAGTTCGTTTAAGTTAGATATACGTTCATAGATATTATATTTGGTAAGAATTTTGTTAATGTTATATTGTGAAACAAATTTTATTTTTTTAGAAATACTCTTTTGTAAAATATTTTTCCTGGCATGCTTTGTAAAAAAAAACGCTTCTTAACATTCATTTCTTCCTTGGTTTTATTTGTTTTCAAATTTTTGGTTTTAAAAAATTAATATAAATTTAAATGTTTCCTCTCTAAATGTTTTAAATTTTTATGCAGAAGTTGCGATAGACTAAGACGACGTATAAATGTGTATATTATAGAGAACACTTTGTATTGTGGTCACCGTGGCTTAGCGCAAGAGCACAAGTTTAAGGAAGACAAGAAAAAAGTTATTCTCGGCACCACCTCTCTGAAGGCAATAACATACCTCCAAGAGTTTAATCTGTCATGAAAATGCTTCTCCAAAAGTCCCATTCGTGTCAAAAAAAATATTGCCATTCACAGGTCTTGTCTATCCAAATTGAAAGCAAGCTTGTTACCTGCACTTTTAGCAACAAATTGGACCTTATCAGATAGGCCCACATGTGCTTTCAATAGATTGAGTCCTTAATAATTTTACCTAAAACAAATTTTGAACCGGTGAAAGTAAAGCCACCAATACAGAATTGACGGCAACGTCTTCACGTAATGGACGACGAGCTTCAGGTTGTACTTCTACCCCCTTAATAACTGAGCGATTTCTCGTAAGCATACGAGTATAGCACGATAGGACGAAAGCACTCTTACCCTTGCAAGGCAACATTATTCGGACAGAACGTGGCAGCGTGTTCTTGAAACCATTTTGCCACGAAGTATGTAATCGAGTCTCTAAGCTCTATGCCAACGTTTTCTCTTACAGCATCAATATTTGTTTGGTTCCATGGTGGATCCTTAGGCTAGACCTTGTTTTTTCGTCGTGGACTTTCAATGACAGAACCATACAGTCTGTTCGATCTTACTGTTCTAGCGACCTCACGTAATATCCAGTAAACGTTTATGTTGCTTAAAGCCAAGCGAGTTTCGTCTGACGATGGTATATTGATTCGTTTACTGTTGTGGTCCTTGATAGAATTGGTTTATTCCTCTATACCTCTGTTTGTACCGCGGTTTCCTGTTTGTCTGTGCTGTAACTACGTATTGTGTTGGTGTCAGAAGAGATCTCAGCAGTCATGCAAGACCTGCAATCAATCGAAAATTGATTTCTTAATTTCGTCAAAGTTCTATCGCACTTCAAACATTTATTTATTTATCTTTGTGTTCCTATAAGCTTCATTTTAAAGAACTACCTTATCCACTTTCCAATTAAATAACAAAACCTGTACAAAATTTTACCGCAACTAATCTCAACTTTTTTTTTATTCTGCTTACTTTCTCCGTCCTCAAACAAACCGAAATCCTTTTTAATATAGTTTACTACGACTCCTACAAATTTTAATAACAATACCAATGTGGTGCGTGTTGCGCCGCGTCCCAAACGACTAACCACAAATCATGATACAAATCAGCAACTAACCCATCATCAATATCACTCCAATATCCAAAATCATCATCAACATCATCAGCTCCAGCAACAGCAACAACAATCGTACAATACCATCCAATACAATCGAAGCTGTAACCCATCCTTGAACAATACAATCAAAAGTACACGCAGCAGTGCAGCCATCCTAGACGGTGGTAGTATAGGTATTCCACCACCTCCACCACCATCATCATCATCGTCGGATCACTATCATCAACAGTATCCGCACCATCAGCCCGGCCAGCAGATAACGTACAATCTGAACAATTGCTTTCCGAAAAGTTATACCGAGTACTATCACCAGCAACAGCAGCAAAAGTTCTCCACATCGAACTCACAGTTGCTGAACCCCATCGAGCACGATTATCCCTATACGGTGGTGGAACGTGGCAGCAGTGTCACAGGAACCGGCAATGCAGTGGCCATTAATAATAATAACAACAGCAACAATCCCTTCCTGGCGGTGACCGATTTCAAGAAATTCGACACGACAACGTGTGGCAGTGGCACGAGCAATGGTGGCAGTATGCATCGTACGAAACGTTCGAAAGGACACAATAGCAGTAGCAACTCGGGCGCATTAGACGGGGAGAAGAAATTCTATTCGTTGAAGTTTCCCGGTAATAAAAAATCACATCACCATTTGAATTCGATTAAGCCAGTGGCCACCGCATTGAGCGGTGTTGGATTGCCATTGATCGGAAGCAAATGCAAGCGACATCACTCCTTTGCTGGTGCCGGTGATGGCGATGGAATGCCGCAGCCACCGACCTATGCAACGCCGATGCAGTCGAAAATGAGATTCTATGAACCGCCTGTTTATGAGAATCTCAACGATTCGATTCAAATACATGAGTGTCAGGTGGATACACACCATGTGCCGGCATCACAGTTGCAGCAGAAGGAGCGACATCCGTCAAATCCGCAACTGCAACAGATGCAACATCAGAAAAAGGCGACGACGCGACATCACCAACACTTGCACCAGAAAAAGGTTGATGACTTCAATTTGATTGAACCAGAACGACTGAGTATCTATCGCAGCGATTCGGGCATCTCGAATAGCTCGTATGAGTGTGTAACACCGGTGCCGGCTCCGAGAGTCGGTGCATTGGTTACCGGTCCAACAAACATCTCTGTGACAGGAAAAATTCAAACAAATCGCGGCGCGAAATCACAAACAACTCCTGTATACATGAATGTCGTAGATGGTGCTGGAAATACAGTGGGCGGCGGCAGTTCAACAACATCATCTCCATCGACTTTGGTGCACACCTCACCATATGAATCGCCTTCATCACAGAATGATCCTTTAGCTGATCCAACATCCGTATCGTCCTCTCAGAGTTTATATAGTACGACGAATCGTTGTATCCGACATCCGCATGGCGTGTCCAGTTTAGTTGGCAGTCATCAGGAGGCCACAACACCAGAAGAAGCGTCCACATCAACGACGGCAACGGCTAACAATTCATCGTCGGGTAAATGTAAAAAGCGGACGGCGAATTCTTGTTCAGCCTCGCTGCAGAGTCTGGAGGTATGTATCCTTACTAACTCGCTTTGCGACTAGAATTAATTTTTCCTTGCTGTTTGGTCCAATTGGTTGTCGATTCACTTATTTCATTTATTATTATTTGTTTGCATTTTATAACGAGAAGATGTGTGAAATGGTATTTGAATGCTCTGGAGACTCAACTTTATCGTTCAAGAATTCTACTGAATCTAACGCCGTCAATCCGTATGAAACGTCGTCATCGACAAAAGCCCTATCATGTAACGCTGCAGACTCAAGCAGTTCGACAGGGTAGCCAGTCTTACTGAAATTTTAGCCAGTCAGCTACAAGACTTTGGGCCTATTGAATCACTTTTCCAAAGACAATGTTTAGACCTGGATTTTGTACAGTCTTATCTTTGATGATCGTTTAAGTTACTGTTCCGCAAGTTTTTATGATTCCAACAACAGCTGAACTTAAAATTTTGAGACATTCAAATACCATTCACACATTTATCGCGAAAAATGAGTCACTTCCTCCACTAAACCATCTCAGTCACTATTAAACCTCCCAGTTCCGTTCTAAAAGTGATACTAAGCACCAAATTAAAAACTTTAAATTCATTTTTTTGTTTAAAAATAAAACCCTAGCTAACCAGCCCCATTAATACGTTTTTTTTTCTTTGTTTTTCTTCCCCCTCACCAACACAAATGTCCATTACACGGCATTCTTTTTGTTTAAATCCAATTCCGCTCCCCAAATATTTGCCTCTGATGCAAAAAACAACACGAACAACCGCTTCTACTTACAGCGTGCACCAACTACTACCACTAATCCATTTTTAGCAACAAACCATTCCACATCATCATCGTCCGGGTGTGCCAGCAGTGCCGGAAGTACCAGCACCAGTAACCACAGTCAATCCAGTCGGA
This sequence comes from Criorhina ranunculi, assembly GCA_951813785.1. Taxonomy (NCBI): domain Eukaryota; kingdom Metazoa; phylum Arthropoda; class Insecta; order Diptera; family Syrphidae; genus Criorhina; species Criorhina ranunculi. The sequence continues at coordinate 6,414,288 of OX638382.1, read as the reverse complement.
TTCATAGAACCGCCTCGTCCGCGTCCACGCAATACTCTCAGCCAGGCATCAAGTCGTCAACACAACACCACAGGGACGGCAGTAAGCAACAAGTGCTAATGTCCAGTAATTCCCATCATCAGCATCAGGAGCAACAGCAAGGACAACCGAGCTCTAGTAGTGGATCAGCAACTGATGGTGATGTGAGTAGTGAAGATCCAGCCTCAGTGTCTGCATCAGCCCATCAACCATCGACCATAATAGCAACAACACAAATCTCTGATATGGATTCCATTAGAAAATGCAACGGAAGTATACTTGGTGGAGCCTTAACTAATTCATCCCAACAACAGCATCATCATCATCAACAACAGCAACCAACATCGTTGACGACGAAGAAGAATCATCATCCTGGCTACACCACTAGGCCTGTGAGACTACCCCTGCGTAAGCATCATAGTTTTCATTTTCAGCCATCACAAACTGTGGCCGGAATAAGGTCGAAACACCGACTCAAGCAACAGCAACAGGGTGGCGGCGGCGGCGGAATCATCGCAAATGGAATCAATGGTGGTAATGGATCGTTGAGCGCAAGGCCGCCTCCGTTTCTAAACGAAAATACCGCCTTTAAGCCAATTTCGCCAGTGGAGCATATTAGCGGCGGCAGCGGTGCCAGCACGCGATTAGTAAGTAATGAATTAATTCAGGGAACTTTCGGTGGGATAAAAGCCAAAGCAACAACAGATGGCAGTACGATTCCGCGAATTTGCGGAACTAGCCTCAAGCGGCATATGTCGAATGTAGAAACTTACGACAGCAGCCGCTACAACAAACAACTCCATCATCATCATCATCAGCGGCGCGTTAAACATCATAGTTCGGAGGACGATGATGGCGATGAAGAGTATGAGGATATCGAATCCGATGACGAGGAGGATGATAATGATGTGTCCAGCATTCCAAAATGCAAACAAGTTATCTACGCCGATGTCCTAAAACCACCCATGCACACAATAGACGACTTGGCCATAAGCTCCGACAGTGAAATGATTCGACGGCGACAACAAAGCCAACCCCATAGACAAAAAGACTTCACTGGCTACCCTAATTGCCTTCAATTTTCCGCTACACGGAACAATGCCAGGACGAATAGCTGCCGGAGCATAGATGCCGATCCGGATTACACCTTTTACGAGGACGAAGATGCAGACGTGACGATACTCAGTGTCACCAGTAGTCCTGGCCGACGTGCCACACAATACGCCGCCCGAAAATTCAACGAAGTAAAAATCTAAACCAAAAAAAAGGACATTCCAGTATTGGTTCATTGTTAAGTTTTCTTTTGTGGTTAAAATGTTTTTTCTATTTAGTACCGTCTAGGTACTGTACATAGGTGCGTAAGGTCGTTAAGTTTGGACCATGAAAAGGGTAAAAGACAAAAAAAAACAAATTTCTAAACTAAAGTAAATTTATTAACATTTAACAGGACCTCATGTCCTTTTTTGTATAAAAAAAAAACAAAAAAAAAATAAACAAGAACATAATATTAATAGTAGTATTTATATTTCGATGTAAGATTAACAAACCGAATGTGAAAAAGGCAAGGCAAAGTGTGTAATATTGTGTACGAAAGTAAGTTTAAAATTTATATTTTATTTTATTTTATTTTATTTATTTATTCACTTAATTATAAGTTTTAGTTGGAAGAAAAGTTGATCGTAGTCTTGAAGTTCATGTCAATCGAAATTTCGGAAAAAATAAGCTTAGGAATGTCAGATAGAGAATGGTTAATTCCCCTCGTCATAATATGTGTCTCCTTCTGAAAGGATTCGATCTATCCAAACTTGAACGAAACGCATTCATCCTTTTCATTTGTTGGTGTTCGGTTTCAAGTTGCTTGCGACACTTTTAGTCATAATCTTTGTTCTTGTTCTAGGCTCTGCTGAAGTTGTTGCAATCGTTGTTAAGTTGAGCTTAAGCAAAAGTCCTTCACATTAGCTAGTCCTTAACAAGTTAGAAGTTTTATTTTGCTGGTCTCTTAGGAGTCCAAGTAGACCATAGTAGTCAATCTTACAGTATTGCTAAATATGTCTTCGACAGAGGCATTGATTTTCAAAACTCCTTCAACGACAGTTGTGCAAGTCGCTCCGGATTTAGTTCCGAACACTAGACTTTTTGAATTCCTTGGGCTAAGAGACTGTATAGATCATCTCCTTTTTGTCTTGGCAGTTTGCTATTTCTGCAACTGACTGCATAACACGGTCTCTCCTCTATGTAGACTAAATTACTTTCACATAAATTATTCATTATACACAACATTTTTACTACCGTGACACTTTGATGGTTTATACGTCTACATTATCCTGCAGATCGGCATAAATATTCATTCACATCACTTCCTGTTCCTTTCAAGTTCTTCACAAATGTGTCTGAAGCTTGTTGATATTTTCTAGGTTATTTACGCTCTACCGATTCGTTTAACTCGATCTACCAACAGTCAACGCGGTAGTGGTATTGTTCAACTACCACTTCGTCCAGGTGATCCTGAATCAAATATTATACCACTCTACACAAGTCTCAACAGTTAAATCTTTAAACACCTATTTGTTGTAAATTTCTACTTAAGCTGCTTAGAAAAAAAAAACAAATCTTCATGTGCTGGTATGGCTTCAAAACAAAACAATACCTAAACCTCTTAAAAAAATAAATAAAATCAGGAAAAGTGACATAAAAGTACACTCTCTCGGCCTTATGTCTTTAACTCCTTTTTTTCGTTTGTCTCACAGTTATAGTATTTAAATTCTTTTCTCTTTTTTTATAGCAATTATCTGACTTTGAGGACATCTACAAAGGCAGTAATACATATATTTTCTAAACGAAATTAAAAAAAAAAAAACGAATTTCCTGTGACTAAAAAAAAAACACATTTTAGTCCTTAAAAATGTCTGTTTCATTCTAGTCAACGAATGTGTGTGTGTTCTTTAAGTTAAGGTAAATTAAATTTATTCTTATAAACATACATATATGCAAACGTTTACCGTAAAGTGATTGTCAAAGAAAGTATTTTCTGTCGTATTTCGATGGTGGTGGTCGTATCGAGTTTATTTTAGAACTGAAATTGAGTGAAAAAATAGGTCAACAATATCAAATTCTTGATTTTTGGTTTTTTTTTTCTTCTCATTATTGTGTGCGTTTATTTGTTAATTTTTATTATTTTTATTTACTGTGCACTATGCATTGTTTATGGCTTTGTAGTTGCGTATGTGGTCACTCATGTTATCATAAATAACGCCGCCAGCAAAATACGACAGAATAATATAACTAAAATGAGTTTAACCTCCCCTCCCTCATTGAACTAATGTTGACTAATGCTTTTTTTCACTGTGTGTATTTATATTACGCTTAAATAACCACAAGTCATCGTAAGTGATCCTTCTGGGATTTAGGGTATCAGGAAAATACTGCTAGAATTCTACTCTTAATGAGTCTCATCAAAGAACAGCCTAACTCCATAAATTAACCATCAAAGATTGAACCACATTTGGTTAGTGCATCACCCCTCTTATTCCCCTCTGTGCTGTAGGTCCTGCATAACTATGACTATTTTGAATGCATTTTTTCCATCGTCTACAAATCTTGAACTTGATCTTCTAGCACCGGAGAATTTCAGATGGATTATACTATATTTTGCACACTATTAGGTATCTATGTTGCTCACTTCTAATTCCGCGTGTGAATCATTGAAATACGTCTTCGACTTCTCCATTCTCCCTTAAAGTTGAAAACAATTACTAGATTATAAACATGATCTTGTTCTTGTTTGTTCTACAAGCTAGTAGCTATCTTTTTATATCAATTCTCATCTCTGCATGAGTCCTTGTAGTATAAATTTGTGCGTGCTGTCAGTATTTGAATCTTGCGCTCAGATATCTTATCAATGAAAGACTGTATGAAATGTTCGGCAACTGAAGTAGACAAAAACTTGCAATTTTATTGCATCATGTTCCATTACTGTCTTGATTTTGCGCTTATCCGAAGCTTACTTCATATTTTAAATATTGAGTGGTTTTTAAATCAATTTTGCATACGTAAATATTTATAAAGGATCAACGTTTTATAATATATCTCAACTGTGCCATACCCTTTCTCCAACAACACAATCGTCAGTAAAATGCCTGAGACTTCTCATGCAGGAAAAACATACAAAAATCTAACAAGCAACTAACCCTGGCATGTCAAATTATATCTAACATCGTACATCAACGAATCCCAAGAAAATCCTGGAACTATTAACTCTATCCAGCATCTAATTTAAATATTCCATTCTTAGCCATTGGCAGCTTCGAATTTCGATGACGAACTGGAGTATGCCGATATGGATTTTCATAATTATGGTCCAATCAATTATAAGGCTGCATCGGTATATGCTCTAGTAAAAAAGGACAAGAAGACCGGCGCATTAAATGCAGTTAAATAGTTTTTTTTATAATTTATTTTAATTAACAAATTTTGTTGCATATTATTTTCTTAAAAAGAAAACAAACAAAAAATTAAATAAATGCCGGAAGAAAAAAAAGTCAAGAGAAAAGAGATATGAATTTATCGACGACCGACAAAAAAATCTACAACAGTGCATTTTATTAAACAAATTAAACTTAAACAATATCTATATATCATACAAACTAAAACAACAACAAAATATCTAAATTACCACAGAAGTACATCATAATTTTTTTTTTATACATAGCCAAACAAAATATTTAGAAAGAAATAAAAATTAAAACTATTCGCCAAAAAGATGAAAATAAATACTTATATATAAACTAAACCAAATAAAATAAATTTAATTAATATAAACATACATTATATACTTTTACTTTTATTTAATGAGAACTTTTAATTTATTTATTAATATTTATTTAATTTACCAAAAAAATACAAATAACGATGATGAGCTTTTTACCTAGAATTTCAACGACAAAAAAGAAATATAAATAAAAATATATACAACATATGTATATATCTAACAAAATAGAACAGAATACTTCGAAACAAACTAATCAAATAAGTACCGAAAATAATGAAATATCACTTTTCATAAACTTAATCATAGTGAACACCTTTCAAAATACCTAGACTCACATCCACATTTATATAAATATATATAAAATAAAACCAAACATTGTAACATAAAGGGATAGAATTTCTAAATATTAAACAAAAAATAATTTTACTTGAAAACCGGAAAACTCAATCAATACAACTTTTAGTGTAATATACTTAAAAATTAAAATGAAAAAAAAAAGTTAGAAAAGTACTTAAACAAGTGAAATATTGTTTTTCTCTTTTTTTTTTTATATATGCATAAATATTGTAAATTATAAATAAAACAACTATTTTTGAATAACTAAAAGAAAACAAGAATTTAATATGTAAACTGTTCATTGTAAATTACATTTAAAAAAAAAATAAAAATAAAAAAATTAAACTAAAATCTAAGAATACAATTTGTCATTTAGTCAAGTAGTAAGGATATAAAAATAAAACAAAAAAAAACAGATTAAAAATTGATTTTAATTAAAAAACAAACATTTATATAGGATAAACAATTTAATAAGCAAAGAAACAAAAACCAAAATGGGGAAAAAAATATATATAAACTAAAAAAAATAAATAAAAATATTTATATAAAAATATAGTATATGACATTGTTTTCTTTTTGTTATACTATTGTAATTATAATTATATACAAAACCAAAAAGAATATTAGACTCAGCAAACAAAAACTAAATTAATAGTGAAATGGAAAATAAAGGAGAGATACAAAAAAAAAACCAACTTAACATTAAATTATGAGTGTTTTATTCGACTATGATTGTTTTCTAAACAGCAGGATCACCAGAAGAAGAAGAAGCAGTAGAAGAGCAATGAAATCGAAGGATGTATGTAGGTTGTTTTATTTTTAGATTCAAGATAAATAACTTTGAAAACTCTAGTGGTAACAGACAAAAATTAACTTAAACTTAATTTACAAGGTGCGGGCAAACTAGCGAAGGATGGCGCGGGTCGGATCCTCCCTCGAAATGGGGGGGAACTGCTTGTCTCTCAAGAATCGATAAAGTCCCAACTCGATAGTGAAGCTAGAAGAATAGCTAACAGCAGGTGGAAGGAAGACTTCTGTCTGTGAATAGGAAACTTATAAAAAATATAATAGAAGCCCTTATGGGGCATTGTCTAATAGGCAGGCATACCATCAGAATGGGTGTACCTTTTAACGATTTCTGTAGAAGCTGCAGAGACGAGGAGGAGGAAGAAACGACTACTCACCTCTTTTGCACATGCCCTGCTCTATCAAGGTTGAGGAGGAAAACACTAGGAGAGTACTTCTTCAATGACCTTAGCGACCTAGCCAGACTCGACATCTTTAGGATTAAGAGTTTTGTATGTGGGTCTAATTGGTTCAGCACTTAGTGCGGCACAGTATACGGTTTACACCGATACGGTTACCAAGAGCTTTTACTCCCTTTATTCTATAGGGAATTCCCGCATGTGAGGTTACTGAGGCTGGTCTCCGGTTTCCACACGCGGTATCACAATGGGCCTTCATTCTGGCCATAGTGGGTCCCTGCTTATTGGCGACTGCCCAACCTAACCTAACCTAACCTAATTTACAAGGTGGATCTGTCCAGACCAACCGACCGCCGGCCGCCACGTTTCAAAAAAGAACTGTCTCTATTCTCACTCCCTCCATCCATCGTTAACTCATTTTGCCAGAGCAACCACACGTTCACCTGATCCAGCATTCTATACCATCGCTTTGGAATGCGGCGGAGTGAGTTCAGTTACCGACTGTATAGCAAACCCAAATGACACGTCAGTGGTCTGGAAAGACTTACATGTCTGAATAAATACTACAGATGGTATTACTATACTTATCTTATTCTACACGTATTTATGTAGGTACACATATCTGAGTAAGTATCAAAATGGTATAGAGAATGAAGAGATCTCTCAACGCGGAATGCCTAGTCCTCTTTAAAGAGAATCCTCCGCGGCGAAGTTGTCCCAATGGAACAGTTTGTTGTCAGCCATCCAGAGAAGTGACTTAAGTTTCTGATGTCTCATTGAGTGAAAGATCTTCTCTAGAACACATAAGTAAAGCATACTTAGGTTCTGAAGAGAAACCGCAATTCCGAAAGCTGTAAATAAGCCTCCCGAACACACATGACATAACATACCCTACCACCGAATTAGAATAAAATCGTAGTACGAGTACAAGATTACCCTTTTCGAAAGGACTTTCAAAGAAGCGGAAATTGAATAATCCACAGTGGCTTCAAATACTTTTGCCTAAGTTTCGACATTGAAAGTGATCGAGTTCAGTATATCATTAGACGACATGCTTACAAACAACTACTTCGAGCGGATTCATTGTTAATAGTCATTCATGTGAGAGTTAATTGTGGAAAGCATTTATGGTCCCACGATGGATCTTGTTTTGGTGGGACAGTTTGTGCAAAAACACCTGTTTCAAAAACATCTTAATATTTTTCAGTAGTGTGGCGGCCTTGAAAGTACTTGGCTAAATCCTCATTAAGTCTTCCAAATAATCTTTTTGGCCATTACGCATTGGATGACAGAATAGCTATACTACAAAAGACTCAAATCATTCTGTAATATTAGCAGCGGTTTTCGAAAAACCTAATGAAATTGGGACAGACCTGCAGACTTTCACAAACTCAATCTATCGCTCAAGCTAACCGGCAGACAACATCCAGAGAGTGATGAGACTTTTCTTTCATTCAAGTAAGAAAGCACCTTGGCTACAATAGCTCCTTAAAACACTTCCTAAAATGTCTTCTGAAGTGAAGAATACTCTACATCCTCAATGAATCGGCAGAAAGGACTCGTTTAAACAGAAGTATCGGCGACGTTTTTTATTATAAAAAGTTTCGAAATGATGGCTCCATCGATTGCCTTCAAATAAGAAATGAAGAGAATCACATTTATTGTTAAGAGCTTGAGGTATGTATGTATGTATTTGAGAAATAACAACCGATTGTTAGTCCAGTTTATGTATAGTGTACAGACTTAACCAAAACGTTGTTTTAACAAAATGTTGCTATGTGACAAATATCATTCATGTTTCCCATGAGACTGACATCAATTGACTTTAAAAAGGCGTTGGTATGTGACACATATCGCTCAACACTGTGGACTTGCTGAAAGAAGTTTCAGGGCTTCTATGTTCCCAAGAGAGTGACATCAATTGACATTTGAAATCGTGCAATTTAAGAACTTTGGAGCAATGTTAAAATATAGGCAGAGGCAGATAAATGAGGAACATTGGACGACTTTAAGAACAACATTAGTAATGTCCAGTAGCCCTTGCGTCATTTTTATGAAAATATCAAAGGAAATTGGATAATTGAATTGGAAATTAAGGGCATGAAGGATATTTGAACGGTTATCAAGAGAGGTGCCTTTAGGCAACGATAACAAATAGTAACAGTGACCACTTACATATATATATGTCGCCGGTAATTATTCGAAGGACGCTCCTGTTGAAGTTCACCTGAAAGTTGGATTCCTTCATAATATAAGGAGAATATTCTGTCGGGGAGTGGATAGCCAAATTTAATTGGATTTTATAAATGTCCTCCTCCTTGATGTAACTATCTTTTAGAATGACTTTTACTGACAGAAATTAGATGCTTCATCGCTTAACTATATACATTTGTAATTATTATCCTTGCCACGTCTCGGAAACTTAGGCCAATATCCTTAAAATAAGTTCCGCACTACTTTGTTACTACATCGAGGAATCAGGGAAAGCGTATTCCAACAGAACGTAGGTAGATCCAATCCGTGTGATTGTGAGCTGAATCTAGAGACTCAAGTGGGTTCACAGTCTTTCTCAAATGTCTTAGCTAGTGGTAAGTTATGGATATGCACACAAACTCAACAGATAAGGGATGTCTCAGCGATGAGGATGTCTGAAGGGAAGAAAAATACAACATAGTTTCTCTAATGAGAAACTATGTGTACTTCAAGGATCACACGACTTTATTATGATTTATTGACTTAGAGACAGTTTAGTCATAAAGCTGACCACACTCATCTTCTTGATTAGACATTACTACCAAGGAATGCATCCTTATTTTCTAATTAATGCAAGTCAACTTAAAGAGTCCATCTTTTCCGATAGCTACATATATCTAACTCATTCACCACACAGTCAAACCCAATCCACATCTTCAACCACAAGTTGTTTCTCCCCATGGACAACTAATTTTGTCTACTTTACGGCAAAAGTTGCCACGCCATAACCATTAACTAATGTAGTTTCCTGCAACTACTGGTGCAGTCTCCTCCGTAACCCCTCTGTCTCTCGTCCTGCATACCTGAACCAAGTCAGAGTACGCATCCCGGATGCAAATTAAGCCCTCATGTTGCGCACTGTGACCATAAGTAAACTTCTGTTATGTGTTTCCTCCTTTTAATGGCGCCATCGAAGCGATGAAAGTTTGCCCCGCTTCACTGTGGGAAAAAGGATGCAAAAAAAAAATACCACGTCCTGCAATTAATATTCATATCACGGTTCACTATGAAAGACCAAGCAACGTAATTTTTTCCCTTTTATGCCAAAGAGCAAGCCAACGGGAAAGGAAAAAAATAATAAAAATATATTTGTGACCGTTGGTCCTCTTGAATTCCTAAATCGTGTTATATCCTTAAAATTCAAGAGAGCAGAACGCTGCGCTGCTGCCTGCTGTACAAGAGTGAAGCAGTCTTAGCAAAACAAACAAATAAACACAGGTTTCGGGGGTCTCATCCTTGGATAAAAAAAAATCTATTCCAGGGTATGGGGAATAGAGGGACTCCCTCTAGGTTCTAAGGAAGGAGGCAGTTATAGGAAGGGACCGGCTTTTTTTTTGCAACCGAACACCTTTCATAGTTGTGCCATCCTGTAGTCACTGTATAAGGCCCATCACAAACAGTGCTACCACATACTGTGCTCCGAGAAGCATCACCCATCAGGAGTAACTTTGTCCTAAGCCCGATGACACTGATGATGATTGCAATGCTACTGTTACCGACATCGTCTTATTGGTGTGTGTGATATGAACTCGAACAATAATACAGGATGTGAAACAGTCATATGTATGTTCAGACAGTAGAAATGGATATACAAACAAAGATCGGCAGACAGATAGATGGACAGGGCAAAACAGGATACAATGCAGGACAATGTGGGGAAAACCTTCATTTTTTTTTTAACAAAAAAAAGGAGTCACAACTCGTAAACTGCAGCAGAGAGAGCATCTCTGCGTTGCGGAATAAATCAAATTAAGAGCTTTAACCTTAATGTCCTGACCGTGACGACAACGGCAACGAGAACGTTGACAACAACTGAATGACCGGGATAACGTCGAAGACCAGCAAGGATGATGATGATGGTATAGGTACAACTGGGAACAGAGCAATATTTGGACAAACCAAAGGTCATGATTTGAATGTCTGTGGATGTGGTTTTTTTTTTTTTTTTTTGTGACTTTCATTCCCCGGGTTATTGTTTTTGTTCTCCGATGTCCTTTTTCTTCTGCTCCCAGCAGCATATAATAATTTCCCCTTTCGAATTATGACCTCAGTGAGGTTTTCGGGAAGAGAAAGACGCGCAATGGATTATGGTCGTTGACGCCATTGTGGTCATATGCACACATTCCGCCCACATCCCCATTCGAGATGATTTAAGGACATGCTTGATCCCTGTGTACGGTGTAAGGGTGCACTCCAAATGGGAACAGTCATGGGAATATGTTTTTGGTAAAGTTTTGACATTTAAAACAGGATGGACATCAGATATTTATTTGTAAGATTTTTTTTTGGAATTAAACGAGTTAAATGTGTTGGTCTTGGTATAGGGAGTCGGAGGGACACGGAAGGATTTGGTTTTAAAACAATGCTTAGTGGTTATCCATTTGGACTGGTCGGTAATTTAACATGATTTTCGAAGAAAGTGTGTTTTGTCTGCTCTGCTACCCGCCTTAGCCACATTAAATGCCAAATATGAACGTATCTGCCAACCCATAGCACCTTTATGGTCCAATGTCAACAACAAATGAAGACAAGTTGTATCCCTGCTAGGAGGCCATTGGAATTGCTGCACGTGAGGTGTATGATTGTGAGAGAAAGACGTGAGTTTATACAAACTACATGCATACAAACTTGGAAACAGGCAGATTTGTTTAGAGAATCGTCCTGCCATATTTTCTACTTCCCTTAAAGGCAAACGAAAAATATCCTTGAATCTTCTTTGAATACTCGTAGATATACAACAAATTATACCACTTGAGTACACTCAACTGATCCTAATCTCCCCTTTATCATTGTCACAGACGAGACTCTTTATATATGCCCTCAGTTATGGCCGTTAAATTCTGAAACCATAGAGTTCCTTGACCACCGATCTCAAAATTGCACCAATAACTCGTGCTGCTCCTCTGCATCTATCTTTCTTATCCATGCGTAAATATGCTCGAACTATCCCCCGAATAAATCAAAAGTCTCCATAAAATGTAAATAATTGCCTCGAAAAGAATATCCTTTATCCAGATTGCCAATGGCCCACGCATTTCTCCTATCAAAAGAAACAACCAGAATGGAATTACTACAGTTGTGCATGTCCTTTCGCTTCCTTTTTTATTTTTTTTATCATTTTTTTTTTTTTGTATGTATATCGAGTGTAATTTATAACCTCAATTTCGGATGCAATTTTCCAAGTTATCCATTCGGTTCTGTATGGCCACCACTTCCGCCATCACTCACTTTAGTGCATCCATTAACCCAAAGTTATTTCGTGCTTCTCTAACTTTTAAAAAGACAAAAAAAAAGTCGACCGACCACCGACACTTTATTCTGCTTCGAGAGGGAGGACTGCATGTGGCAGGGCAAAGATGTACCGTACATACTCTTCTTCGTCACACGCAAACAAAAACACACTCGAACCCCAAACAAAAGGATACGAAGGATGGAAACAACGCAGGAAAACACTTTATACTGCCATTCATTGCGATGGACAATGGGACACGGATAAGGATCAACACAGTAGTACATCTCTCTCTTTCTCTTCTCAAGAGCAATTGTTTGGAGATGGAAAAAAAAAACAAAATCCCAACCAAAACGGCCTGCCAACGACACCAAACAAATGAAAATGGACAGTCCCAAGGCCTCCTCGCTTGAATAAGGGCTAACGACTAACGGCTAAAGGCTTTGCCACTCATTCAAATGGTTGAACATTTTGTGTTATTTATTGAATTAACAAAGGACACTGGTAATGGTAACAAGAAGAAGGACAGCTTCCGTTTGGACTCAAGTGTACGCCTGGGATTGGGGAAATATTAATTCTGAGCATTACCCCTACCATTCACATATCCATTTGCTAGGATCATAACTGAATTGTATGAGGGCGGGTAGACAGGGAGTCAAAGTGGATAAGGCACTCTATGCCACTCATCGTTCTGTCGTCGGCTTGAAGCTGAAAATTAATTCATACAGTAATGATATAATTCTCCACTCGCAAAGAAAAAAAGGATTTCTCCAGCTCTTCCTCGTCCTCTTCCAAATTAATTATGCTAATATCCTAGAATACAAGTTTTGTCGACTCCTGCAGCAAGCAGCAGTCGCACTCAAAGTTCCCCGATTGAAGCGAGAGCAAATTATGAACACCTTTTCGAGTGTGATTGGGCTACAAGCCATGACAACGACGACGTTATCCTTTTTTTCAGTTATATTTCTGGCTGAAATCATTTCCTTTTTGTTTCGGTTTTTTTTTAATTGCTCACATTCATGTGATCCTGCAGAGTACTTTAGTCTGTGTTTTACTTGTACTATTCCATAAAGGATATTTCTCATCCTTTTCACTCCGCCCCCACTGCCCTGAAGTTTAGTTGGAGTTATGCGAAGTATTTAGCTCATCCATTTACGTAAGGTCTGCACATAAAATGGTGAAAAGGATTGTGGTGGTGGTTGTTGAAGAATTTTGTTTTCAGGATAATTTGTTACCTAACAGCGAATGGAAATAAATCCATTTTTAGATCCTGAGGTAGTAAGCGACAAATTACGGTACTCGGTCTTGTGTTCATTGTATAGCTATAGTTTGAGAAGAAAATTTTTGAAATAATCTTACTTAGGGTGGAAAGTTACAAATTACTAGTGTAAGGACATTAAGAAAGTGTTTTTCTTTTGTAGTACAGGTTGGTGGTGTGTTTGAAAAGAAATTTCTAAAAAAAGGAAGAAGGCATAGTATAAGATTGGTTAATCTGCTTAAAATTGGTTTCCAGGGTGTTTTCTTTTCTCGTTTATTGTTGCAACTGCGGTAGGGAGTGCCTAAGTTGGCAGCATGTGCCCCAATTGGTCAGTTGCTACAATTCTTGCTGTCTCGATACAGGTTCTGTTGATTAGGTGGTCCGTCCTTATTTTGGGTCATATCTATCTGAATATGGCACAGTTTTCCAGGCTGTTCCACCTAGAGTTGGCAATTGAGAGAAAGTGCTGGAAAATTCTTCCCTTGAAAGTCTAATCGGGGAATAGACTAACTCCGCAAGTGAACTATCAACGCTTGAGCCACATCTAGCTAGCGTGTTAGCTATCTTATGCTGCTATGACCGGAAACCCAAAGTAGAGTGCTATGAAGCTGAGCACTTACCTGGATAATAATTTCGTTACGCTGTTCTACTAATTTCGAGGACGTAGTGTGAGCATGACATACACCCAGAGAGTCTGGAAAGCGGTATGATTTCACTGAGAGGACACCTGCTTCAACGCTGCAATTCATGTTGGAGCGTTCGTCGGTGAACATCGATGCTTGGTATTTCGATGTGTGACGAGTGAACTATTGATCCATTCCGCTAAATCCCGAGAGTGGACTTGGTTATTGAATTAAAGTTGAGTTATTGTGTTGTCAGTTATGGTCGAGGCCTAAGCAGCAGACTGGTAACTGCACTACACAAAACCATGTATTTGATGTGCAGATGTGCTATGACAGGATGTTTTCTAAGTGATTTCTAATTTTTTTTTAATCTGACATTTCAAGTGCATGTCAAGTGCCAATCATACAAATTCAGAATTCTTGATGGATTAAAAATTTGACGTAAATGCCAGTAATTGACGGATCACTCACTGATCCAAGCTCATCGCCTTTTTTTCGGATGTCCTTCGAATTTTTTTTTTTGCCAATTTTCTACATTTCTCTGGAAGCCATTTGACTTAAGTTAACTCTGCAAAGGATTTTAGATCCTTTTCATCCCACACAACAGCTAAATTGCATCCCCAGCTCTATTCGAACTCAATAATGGTTTTAAACCCTTTTTCAGTTCTCGTTCGCGTTTTGCCGTATATGTCATTGACTTACCTCGGTATTTCTCCATTCATCGTTATCCCTGCACTGGATTCTGGCATCTGTGGGCTGCTAAAAATAAAGGAATTTTTGTCTTTCTGGCGTTGCTAGACTACGACTACCACTTGCTTTAAATTTCTCTTCGAACCAAATCGATGGTATCCTTGACGAACAGAAAAGAAAAACCAACAAAAATTGAAAACTTTAAACGAATGTGAGCACATCCTACATGTGCGTACCATCCTTGTGGCGGCAATAATAATGATAACTGTACAGAAAATTCCATAAAGGATCATTATTAGTAGAATAATAGATAGCGTAAGTTGAACCATTCATTCTCCCACAGCTATCGTAAAATTCAAGACAATTTATGGTGAAACTTGTTCATTTACTTGGAACACACACTTTGTATCCTTTTTTTTTTTGGGGACGAAGATGAAAATTTTAATTTCTTTAAAGGAAACTTTAAAGTCCTTGCATGTGACATGTGAATTGTTCGTGTCCCAAGTTAAATTAATAAATAATCTCCTAATACACACATGCCCCGGAGATAAGGTGGCACAACCAACAAAAAACCAAAAAAAAAAAGGATATCCACTCGTGGGTGTGTAGCGCAAAGGAAAAAAAGAAAAAAAAAACTCTTTCAAACAAGGACATTTGAGAGAAAATCCTTTGATTAAATATTTCGTGTGATGAATTTGAATCTTGATGAAACTTGCGACGACATGGTACATATACTTGTATAGTTGATTTTTGTTGTATAAAGACTTGTAACCCAAGGATACACTCACTCATATGTATGTGCTTTTCGGCGAAGTTGTGCCACCGAATTTGATGACTTTCTCAAGACTTCCAACTGTGAAGTTTGATGATGTCAACACAAGAGCACATACTACATACCGACGACGACAGGATGAACGAAAGGATCATCAACACACCAAAACGTAGTTGTTTTCAAGTGCCTAGGATGCGCAGCTTTTTAACTAAATTAACAAAGTTTCAATTTCCATTTAATTTCCTTCGTGCCGTTCTTTTCTTTTTTTTTTTCGTTTTGTTATCAAACCACTCCAACAAACCCCTACCCCTGTGAGCTTCATAAATAAACATGGGATATTACATGGATTGTTGTTGGATATGTCCTCGACAGACGATGGTATATACATACACACTAAGAAAAACAAATATAATTACAATGATAATTAGGACAATTCCTAAATCGAAAGAGGGTGGGATGGGAGCTTATTTTTATTCATTTTTTGAAAAACAAAAACCCATCCAAGATGAAATGGTGTGTGTAGGCTGAGGATACAGATACAGGTCGTTGCTTAGAGGTAATTTTACGCGAAATAATTGCTAATCCCATTGCAAGTGAGCGAGATTCCTTTTGGTTTTAATGAAATTGCGGAACCGTTTCATGGATAATGTTGTAAAAGTTTATGCGATTTGATGTCGTCGGGGTCCAAGTAGTATATACGCTACGCAGGTACCCTTAACTGGAGGTAATCTGGTTTTGTTTTTGAAAAATGGTTTATGGAAGATTATTTGGAATTTTTTTTTTTCTTTTCTTCTAAAGCGGTTGAGTTTTAGACTTGTTTTGGCTTATTATTGGATTTGACTTTGGTCTTTTGAAGGAAACGGTGTGAGGATGTGTCTTTTTTTTTTTAATGATGTCTAGACAATGAATTATGAATTCCAAAACTCATTTAGATGTAAGCTGATTATTGTGGTCTGGTGAATGAAAGTAATCTTCAAAGGAGAGGTAACAGCTTAATGGGGGATGGAATTTGTTTCGTAATTTACAATAAAAGAAATGATTGTTGTGATTTTAAGTGATTCAACCCTCATTCCAATTTAAAAAAAAAGTCTTAATTACTGTGGTTACACACTTCAAATACTTTGTTAGTATCCTTTCATCTTTATTACAGATTGTTGGGAGGAAGCATTATTTTCCAATTTCCAATAAAAGGGGAAGGTATTTACGCCTGTGGTGTTCTTACTTCATTGAGCGCCCTTTTTTTAGACCGATTTATCTACAAAGTAAGCAACTGTTGGCGCTGTGAACTCTTCTTTTGGTGCACATTTTGCGTTAAATGCAGCCACACTTAGACCAGAGAAGGGCCTTTTCTCCCAGAAAACTACCCCCAGAACCAGCCGGAGCTTGCTATGTGCTGGGGGCTGCCCATTCTAGTATCAGCCAGTTCGTTGAGATTGTGGAAGAAGCTGACTACTAAGTAGGCTCTTCTTCGAGCTCAACAAGATGTACAGAGAGGGTGTATAATCGTTACAGCTTCTGCAAAAACCATTGTAGAAGAGGTCCAGCCTATTGGCGTGCCTGCAAATGGTGCAGTGTCGCGTTTCAACTCCCATTATGGTACTGATAAGCAGCCTTTTCTATCTGATTAGACAGTGTTATCGTTTTTGATCCAGCTAAGACCAAATTTTGTTTGGATGGTGAGGCAGATGGAACCCTACAACCACTTGATGCAGATCATAGTCAGCATAGCCGACGCCGAGTGCATATACTTCATCTATTTCGGACGACTTGAAGCCATAGGAAACCAACGACAACATATTTGATACCGATGCATGCCGACTTCCTTGACTGAGCCTACACTCATATTGTTTTTGATTACTTACACCGAATATTTTAACTTTTTCCGATAAAGCTCCTAGCCCTCCTCTAAATTTGATATGGAAGGATGCTTTTGTGCAGCTCATTTGCTGGACATGTTTCAAGAGACTAAGCGAAGGAAATGATAGCGACACTTTCACACAACAACAGCCCACAAAAACACAAAACCACAAGTGCGGTTCGACCAAGAAAGACATGTCGAAGGGAATACATAGGAAAGAGCTGAAGAAATAATGGCCAAGCATGCAACATACGACATACCTCAAGTAAGTCGTTGATTTGTTTAGAGTAAAACTTCCCCACAAATCTTTCCCTTGGCACCATTCAAATTCCTTCCACCTACCTTCGAACACATTTGTAATTGTATCCCAAAAATCCTTCATCATTATGCAACATCCTTAATGGTTTCCCAGTAATGAAACCTCAAAACGCACTCCCACAGTGTCGTCGACAGTATTTAGTGATAAATCATCGATACATTCAGTCAACTCCAAGTGGACTACATCACGGTCACATTTAATCTTAATGAACCTCTATTCAGTATTTCTCGCACCCGTGTTTTTGTATCCTGCCGTGCAAATTTATTCAAATCCTACGTTAACAATTTTCCAACCTTTTTTTTTTTTTTTTTTGGGAGAAAAGTGTGTGCCCACCCGGTGACACTCGTATGTATTTCCCTGGACATCATGCTTTTAAAGGACTTTAGTTGAATTCGTTATTTTCACCAAAAAAAAAAAAAAAAAACATACAACGTTGGCAGATGTGTCCCTAAATCTCATTGTTTTTCAGGCAAATTCACTGGCTTATGTAGTTCATAGGGAACAGGATTCGGTCTAGAAATCCAGGGAAATATTTTAGCCACAAAATTCATTAAATATTTGATTATGTCCACCACTGTTGCATTTAGGAAAGTTAAGCGAATAGAAATTGTGAGATAAGTTAGTTCTGGGTTTTGTAATTCAATTGTTGTGGGGACAGGACGCGAGAGAAAGAAATGAGTACAAGCTGGTTTGCTAGTTTGGGACACGAAACGAGACAAAATAAAATTGCACATCCTGGCAACCATGTTTCGAAATCAAAGATTTTTAAATGTTTCTAAGTCTATGCATCACGGTCCTTAAACAAAAGAGCGTCCGCATCGTTTGTCTTCCATTGAATTTTTTGAAGTTTCCATCCCATCAGACTGCAACGATCTGTGATATTTGACAACTTTTACCAAACAAGCCCAAAGCAAACTAGGAATTGACATTTAGGAATTGACATCTCTGAATCAAACCATATCTAGCAGTCACCCTGCAGATGTGGAAGTTATTACATCGAACAGCAAAGGGTACATTTACTTTCTTCCTAAATCTGTCTCCGGGGAAGACATCATGTTTTTCTCTTTTTTTTTTTGAAATCAAAATCAATCAGGGATCTCCAATAATTCACGATTCACGACAACGCAAAGACTGTTTGAATACGGCTCGAACAGTATTTTTTCTCTCCTCTTGCTCGTTACTTTCCTTTGAATACGGCCTTTACAATATGCACTCTCAGTCCACGCATGCATTTATGCACATTCAATGGATACCTCATTGAAAAGAAACAATTCATTTCTGATTCGACGGGTATTTTGGTCTGTTTTCTCCTTTGCCATGGATAAGGTTGTCTGGATCAGGTTGTGCCATTGTTCCTGTGTCCTCTGTGCCGATTACGCTTTTGTATCCCTTCGCTTTACTTTATTACTTTATTCAATGAGGTTGGGAGGGAATATTGACGCACTTTCAGTGGTTTAAACGGTGTATTTCATGCAAGTATACATATGTACATATGTTGCATGAATTAAACGCATTAAAATCCTTTGAGAGACAAGATATTCTTGGAGTGAGGACTCATATAAGCTGCTTTTGTGATTTATGTACATATGTGTACGGTGTACCCTCTTGTGTCATACACTCACACTCCATTTGTTGTTATGCGATGATGACAGCGATTATGTTGATGGAATGCAAAGGAGATTAGTGTATATGTTTTTGTTTTTCTTTTGCTTCGACGAAGGCATTTAATGTACAGATGGTGCATAAGTTATTTACAATGAAGGAAGAGATTGATCTGCTTAATGGAATTACAAGAGAAAGCTGCCTGGCAGATGTTCCTGTAAGTCGAAGCGAGACTGGGAATGATCCAAACAACAAATCCTTTTAAGTGATTGAATCGACCAAGTGGACGTTGGTCGCATAATAAGGAGTTTTCTGTTGATTCGTCGCGTGAATAATTATTCTTTATATAGGACTGCAGACTCCATGAACGATATAAAAAACGAAGAGGATCGAGTCCTTGATGGTCTTATTCTACTTCTACTACTAGAAACCAAGCTGTTGTCGTTTCAGGAGATTCTCGAAGCAGCTTTTCCTTTATACGACGACTATATGGTGAGAAAAACTAACTTCCTTAACTCTCCCTTCTCGGCCTTCTTACTTTTAACCACACATACCTCCTTGCATCCAATTTGTGCAACAATTTTCAACTATTTCCAACCGGCCGGCTATGCATACAACAATTTGAGTATTCAATCATTTTAGTGAAGAATTAAAGTCAATGTATTATTGTTTTCTTTTATTAAACGACCATCTCTTCCAAATGTATGCGAATGAAACGCAACATTAACAAGCGATATAGGCTACCAGTTTTTCCATACAAAACTGCAAAAACCAATAGAACTTGTAAAACATTACACTGTATTACAAATAAATTTATTATCTCGTCGTGGCACCCTGTAACCAACAAACTTGATAATCAATCGTTTTGCTTATTATGCCACGCCCATGCAAAACATGGCCGCTGCTTAGCAATGCAAAAAAAGGTTGAGCTCTCACCTACACGAATGCGTATTTCAAATGGCTCTGAGCATAATCTTGTTATACTCCCTATCCCGAGCTCGATAACACTTTGTCTCTGCCGTGTCGAAAAATTGTCAAAATCCTATGCATAGGCACCAAAATGGTGCTAGAAAATCCAGAAAAACATGAACAGCAGCAGGCTACCTGCTGTCGAATACTCTTGCTCTTGATAACAACTTGCCAAGTCTGCCGTACTCTTCACTCACATATGCCGCCTACGAAAATCTACCAGCAGGCATCTTTCTACATTCGAAACATCTCTTTAAGTCTAGTGATGTGCAGCTTTAAACTATTATCCTACGTATATCAATTCTCTCACTCCCTTGTATCCAAAATCAACTACCATTCACTCACATTTAATACATGTAAGCAAAACTTAGTACGATTCAGCACAAAATTAGTAAACATCAGTACTATGCTGCCGAAGTGTCATCATTACTTAACGACGATCATTTGCGCAACTTCCACCAACTAACGGAAAACATTTGCCACAAATGATGGTCGAAAATAAACGAGTCAGGGATGTTACATGGTAAAAAGTTTTTAAAAACAAATTTCAATTTTGTTTTAGTTGGTTGGAGTTTTCTTATTTTGTTTTCTTTTTCTGCGCCTGAAATTTAAAAGGAATGGTGTTATTATTTAAAAGATGACAAAGGGATAAGTTGTAAAGTAGCCTCTGACATATTTGAGACCATATGTATTCATACAAAGAGAGAAGACATCTGCTTGTATTAAATAATTTAAAACTCAAAACAAGCACTTTTTCCATTTTTTCTACTGAAATTACTTATAATAAATTATTGGAATTGATTTCATTGCGACCTCTTACAGAAAGTCATACTGATTGTATTCAGTCTTAAAATGTTGCCATCTAAATGCCAAGTACACAATAGCAATTGATGTCCTTATTAGGAAGCTTTCAACAGGCTAATGCACTTAAAGGTGGCCCTGGTTATGCTTTCCTTTTACTACAACGATTCTCCTTTCACACACAATAGAAGAGATTACTGCGATACTGCGATGATGCTGTAGAGTTCTTCCAATCAGTCGTGTCCTTTCATTCTACCATATAACGTAATCAGTATTAAAAACGTGACCACCATTGATACCCATTCTAGCTTTGATCGTATCCCTTATACGTATAGAAAACGATACCTAGGCAACCGGTTACTAAGCTTGCTGTTCAGTTCTTTCGAATCTACCATGACCACTATCATACAAATAACTCAAAAACCACCACCATTATCCTTTATGCCACTTTGTATGCCAACTGCCACCCGCCCGTCGCTGCTGAAATGCAATCCTGACTACCGTTGAATCGTGTCCCTTTAGGGAAAATATTTTTCGCCCCAGTTCTGTTATTTTTTTTTTTGTAAAGTATCAACCGATAGTTTAAACGAAAACGGAATCGAGAGCTGAATAAGTTTCCAATGTTTCCATCGATACAACGTGACAGGATACACGACACAGTTCATACTGACATCTGTCCACCACCACCCACACCACCAGTAGTGAGTGGTAGTGTTCCATTTCAGTTTAATCCAATATCTTTAGTAACACACATTCAGTGTTATCTGCTAGAAATTCGAGTCACTGGGATTCAAGTGCGTTGTCTTGGAATCTTTGGATTCTCCTTTTGCCTGGTAACTGCTTCACAGTGGGGATCTGTCTCAGCTTTTACCAATACCAACGCCATTGCCGCAATGCGAGTGTAAATCAATGTAAAACTTTTATTACACCGCAGTTACTATGAATCCTTTCGTGAGATTTATTTTTTTTTCTTGTGTCGAATTTTTCCTTCGGAATGTAGTAGGTACATAGATCCTTTTTTTGTTTTTTTTTTTTTGGTTTTTCTTTTATCGAAGGATAACTTTTATGTTCGAGGAGTCACATTACATTGGCAGAAGCGAACGGTACGCGAGCGATGTTCGGCGAAAAAGGTATAAGAGTATGATGATAATAGCGAAGGATCTAACGAAACTTAAGACACCTCCTTCTCGATATTGAGCTTCTTTTTGGGGTGAAAAAATAAAGAAGAAGAAAAGAAAAAAGAAAACAAAAAGAAGTGAAGAAAGGATAAGGATAAGTAGTTGTAGTGGGTGGCATCGTACTAAACTTCATGAAAATCACATTACAATGTCCTGGCACGAATCCTAGCACAGTTTTGGTATTTATTTTACATTGGTGTTCGCGTTAAATCTTTTCCTATCGTATCCACGGGACGTTTTATCCTTTCTTTTTCTTTTTTACTCTGCATTTTTCTGTTTTTTTAGGAAAAACTTGAAGAGTCCTTTATACGCGCGAAAGTAACTGAAACAAAACGGAATACGCGGGTGTGAGGATGATTTTGGCAGTTTTATTACCAATCAGCAGGGTTAGTTTGGAGTCCATGATTGGATCCTTGGATGTGTGTATAGTTTCAGTTGGAAGTAGGGATTCTCTGTCGTTGATTGCACCCTGATTGGATGGTTAGAGAGATGTTTTATGATCAAATTTTCCTTCTGCTGCTTCTTTTATTTAGAGGAAACGACATGAATGCTTTTAAAGGATGTCATGAGAGATAAGAGACGCTTTTGAAATTTAGTTAAGAATTTATGGAGGGGGAATGAAATCTGATAGACGATTATTGTAGGATCAAAGAATGACGGATGTTTGATGTAGGTATATTGCAGAGTGGGATGAGGAAATAATCCTGATAATCGACTTGATATGAATCAATTAAAATAGGTTGGCAACTCAATGCTGGACGTGGTCACGAAAAGGATCCAGTATTAGTTGATTGAAGTTTAGGAACTTTATTGAATCAAGAGAGCTTTTGATAATGAAACTACAAAAGAATTGTGTTCTGGGACAGCCGCTGTGAATAACGCTGGTACGTTCTGTGGCGCGTTTCAATTTGTAAGCCCTCTCCAGTTTTTATTTTACTTTATTTCGACTGACCTTCATTCTTCATGTAAAATCGTTACGTAAAGGTGTCTTAGTGTCCTGAAAGTCGCTTAGTGTCTTAAAAATGATTTTTGAAATCAATAAGTTCAAGATTTTGAATGTTCCTTGGTAAATTTCTCCAGAGATTTAGTAAACCCTTAACTGAACACATCCACCTTTAAGAAATGTCTTCACGACTTAAGTCGTCAATTAAATAAATTTTCACAAAACATCATCTCCAACTTTTCAACCCTTTTCAAGTCGTGCCACTCAAAATTCAATTAAATTACGAAGAAGAGGTAAAAATTATGAAACTTCTCCGCCTCCAAGGCGGAATAAAGAAATTATACGTTTCAATTCCAAAACCGCAAACGGAGAACTTCCAACACAAACGGAGTAACAACCGTCATGATCCTTTTCATCAACATCATCATCATCATCATCAGTATTCTACCGTCGTTGTCGTTGTTGTCTCACTAGGACGACTTCAACGGCCGCTATTATGCAATCACACTACTCCTGCTGCCGCGCACCGCGTACTCATTTCATGCCAGATAAACGGACACAAATTTACATTAAACACGTTGCTGCATCGCATCCAGGTTAAGCAACCGCGCCCCTCTAACCACAGTTCCAGATTCAATTGAGCCTTCAGCAGCCGCCTAACATTCCGTTCATACTTTTTAACTGCACTCTCCGTCTGTTAGCATCGTTCTCATCATCCTCGTCATCATCCTTAGATATAATTTCTGTGTGGAAATGATGATGCCCACTGGCATCCCACTGACGTGTGAGAAGCAGGAAGCACAAATACCGCGTGCATATGGTCTGGCGCTCAGGTGATGGGACAGCATAAAACCTTAGCTCACTGCTGTCAGAGGATGTTTAACTTTCAAGTTTATTCGTGGGCTCATTTGCATAGTTATACCCGTTGAGAGGGGGTGTGCGTGGATGGAAAAGAAACTTTTCAAAAGTGTAAACTCTGAGGTAACGCTCGTGCAGGAATCATTTATCCATGTGGAGAGGAGGGCATTGGATTCGGCGAAAGCCTCTTTTAAGTTACCTAGGGGCTTCTGCGAAAAACCTACACACAGATAGATGAAAGTGTGAAAATGACATGCTCTCGCGCGCGTTACACTTCACAACGCTGCTGAAAGGATTCGCAAACAGAAGTTACTCCTGGATACAAAGATGACTCTGCCTCCATCGACTTCCTGCGTCCTTAAGGCTCATTCCCGTCGTCATTTCTAGATGACTGTTACAGCGGGTAGTCACAGCATAAACGGAAACGAAACTTTTTTTTGCGTTCATCCCCTCACCCGTCTCGCAGATTGTGTTGATTTCGTTTTTTCGCACACAGATGGGTTGATATCATACAAAGCGTTGTATGCTCCAACTTAGTCCCTGTTGCGATGACTGTCACTATAACTGTGACTGTGTGTCTGTACCGTTTTGTACAATTTTAAAGTTTTAATTAAGGTAAACAGTTTTTACTTTATATCATTGCTGTAGCTCATCTTAAGCACCTGCATCGATGCAAACGCTTCCAGTTTCAAGAGGTAGATTCCTCCATTAAGTTCAGAATTACCCATGCTACCCTGCTGTCACCTCTCGGCTGTGCCGGAATCCGTATCAAATATTTACTTAAGGGATTTTACCGGCTTTTCTATGGAAAATGTACACATAGTCACACCCAGGTTTTCGCTCTGGATGTGATGAAAAATTGTCAGAACAGATGCCTGTTAGAGGGGCCTGGAACCGGAACAGTGCAGTATAACATAATGGAGATTTCAAGAGGTGTTTGCAAAGGAAACCACAAACATCTTGGTTTCCGAGATTCTGGTCAGTTTTGTGCAGGTTGGTTAGTAATGTATCCCTGAACAGGGACTGATAAGGTGGATGGGAGTTGGGTTCCATGTTTGTGTTTACAATTGGGGAAGATGATGGTTTGAGTAAGGTAAAAATAGTGGTATCCAGAAGCTGCTCTTTGTCTTTTGTGGACTTTTGTAGATTTCAGACTTTGTGCTAGTGGGAACTTTGTGCTTCCTGCAGACTAGCTGAGGATTTCTGTATGAATTCATCATTTAATGACTTCTTGCATCTCTCTCTCTCTCTCTAGCCCGTATGATGGATCTGCTCTCCTATCGTGATTACCTAATTAAAAGTATCGAAACGTATTTACAAAACAAAACCCAATTAGGTGTCATTAACCGACGAATACACGTTGTTGTTGAAAACACCAACAGACTCATTGCTGCTTCCAGCAAAAAATAATTGTTTCTCTCTCAGGCTATGCTGTATCCACAAGGATCTAAGCGCTACATATGAGAGGACAACATACATCATCAACAAAATGTCAAATACAAATACACTCAGGTACCACTCAAGTGGGTAAACACACAATGACATCATTGAATGCGGAAAACATGTTCAATTTTGCATGCCACCCCTCTTACCACCCCACTTGTTGCAGCAGCCTTAAATGTCAACTGCACTTCATCGCCATTCGCCTCCCTCAGGCCGCCCAACACTCTGAAGTTAGCACAAGTTGCATTAATTTTGATTGCGCGCCAAATATTGCAACACACAACGCAGTGTGACGACGCGACGGTGGAATATGGTAAACGGCATGGAAGGCGAGGTTGGATGGGATGAGGAGGGGAGAGATGGACGTCCAAACCTCATCGTGCAAAAGTCAGAAAAATAAATTTTGTTGCAGGAAAGAACCGCGACGACGGAATACGCGCTCCAAATTTATATTTGTTTCATTTTGGGAGAGAAAACCTTTTGCACACTGCTCCCATGACCGTATTTTATGTTCGCCACGGTTAGGGTTTATTTATTTCACATCTGGTTGCATCTAAGCCGCAGAATAGAGAGAGAGAGAGAAAAAACAGAAAAAAGAAACAATAAACAATTGGGCTCGGATTCTCTGATACCGAAAACCGAGAAAAAACATAAATGCGGTTCGAGGATGTTTTTGTAGATTATGTGCCGGCTGCTGTTGTGTCAAACCACTCTGATAGAATTGTGGGACAGCTGGGACTCAAACCACTACCGCGTCAGGTACAGATATTTATGTTTGGTAATAAAAAAATTAAGGTGGCTCGATGGAACTAGACCAATTTCATTGAGATGATATCTAGTAGATTCACTGTCGGTGCCTGGTCCAGTCAACACTCCGCTGTCAGACAAAACGAGCTATTCAACCTGAACGACGATGATGGCCAAAAGTTTCGTCCACCTGACCAACACGAAGTGTAGAAAGCGATATCGAAACATAGGTCTAACAAGGCTGGTGGGACAGTGCTCTTCAAAACAGCGGGACATGACTTAAGCACACACCAACGCATCTGTAAAATCTTTGATTGTTAACCTGGGTTCCGCGATTACCTCGCAAAATGACACCAGCAACACTAGCGCTGTGTGAATAGCATCATAAGGGTATTCATAACCCCTTTAGCCCTAGTGCATTAAAAAAAAAATAAAGCAAAGAGTTGCCGCCTTATGTGGCGCGCACCATTGCACAGTGACCCCAACCAAATCAGTGTGCGAAACTAAAGGTAGCTAACAAGGAACCGAACTGGCTGGAAGGGTATGTTGGTTGAGGCTATAGTCCTCCCTAAGCCATAAGCATCATCTAAAAAAAAAAAGTAACGTAAGGTATCTTGATCAGAAACCGTTCTCAATTCCAATCCATCAAGTTATAATAAAAGTTTTCTAAATAGTTTTTCTGTGAGATAAGGACGAACAAGTTTAATGCCTCTCCGATATCTCAGCTTTTGTTTTCGAAAATAGAGCGTGTAAGTGTGTCCTTCGCGATCATTTCCGCACGAAACTGACATTGCCTCACCTACAGAATTCCCTTAAACTGTTTCAATTTTCTTTGAACCAAAGGACTAAAGAGGACTCATATGCATAATGAAAGATTTCTAAACATTTTCAAAGACCTCAACTCATACAATTATGCACTTATTGTTCTCTAAATTGTCTCAAGAAAGGACGAAAAGATAAATCTAAAAACCATATGCAAAAGGGATGTGTGTCTGAAGTTAAAGTTTCCTGTTGATAAAGTTCGTTGATGTAGACAGTGATTGCGTCTCATTCAAGTGCAGTGGTCATGTGGAAACCAGCAAATTAGTTATTTTTGTGTGTATAAAAGGATAAGATTTTTGTCAAAGGACATCTCAAGATTCATTTCTATATGCTCTTTCTTATGGTCATTTTTATTTTGTGCATCAAGGAGATTGTAACTTATATGAGAAAATTTATAGAACTCTGAAAGTGATATAGATAACGACAATGAAAAGAGATTTCAAACGAAGACCTCATTGTGGTTGCATTGGACTGGGAAGCAGTAACCAATGTTTGGTCAAATCTTGTGGTCATCTTCATCATGGCAAGGGATATTATTTTAACTCTTCCATAATGGACATTTTCAATTTGAAATTTAGCTATTCGACTTGGATAGTGTACGGGTTTTCATTAGAAGCGCTGTAGATCTTCGAGGGCTTAAATAGAAAAGTAGGTAGGGAATTACTTTTTTACGTCCTTTATGGCAGATTTCTATTGCAGAAATCAATATCGTGTCACGTTTTCAGAGGCCACACTGTTCAGCACCCCCAGCACCCTATTCAAGTTCCAATAATAAGGAGAAAACTTTTGAAAATCTGCCAACAGACTTCAAATTTGATACATCTTCGATGCAGAAAACATCCTTTTTGCAGGTTGTGCACAGCACGCCTGTTTCTATAAAATTCAATTTACACCAATTCGTCTCTGGATGATTTATTACGGCATCCCTCCATCCACATAATCCGCATCCAGTTGAATAGAAAATCGCAAAACATAAGTCCTCGTCTGCCACCGCCACATGAGAAAAACATTTTTTTGGGGAAAAAATGAATGCTTGTCTCAAAGGTTCTTAGGATCACAGTTCAGCGGAGTAAAAATGCAAACTGACACACCCATACACACATACACATTCCGCTTCACTTCGCTTTTGCTTGCATTTTACCCACAGAAGGGATCAAGACTATGCGCTCACCTCCTTGTGATTTCTTTTTAATAAATTTAACATTCCCTCTCCTGTTCTCCACCAAGGATATGCAGCACAGAAGGATATAATTCAATTTATTTTGAATTTTTCACATTTCATATACAAAGCTATTCATCATCGATTTTGTTCCCATATGCATGAGGTTTTCTGCTCCTGTGTGTGTTGGTGAATCCTTTTATCATCTCATCAGACATAACAAATTTTTACTTTAAAAACGAAAAAAAAAAAATAGACTGACTCTCTGATAAGGATGCAGACAGCTCTGTGAAAGGATACTCAAAAACTTTTATGATAAAAGACTGAACATCACAGTAGCGATGGAAGTCCTTTTTTTTAACAGTAACACATGTGGAAAATATGAAAAGAGTACAAGTACTTACCTTTGCTAGAGAGTTTACAATAAACCGTGAGAAGGTAGCAAAAGGATACTGAAGATGATGATGGGTGCTTTAGAACATTTTTTTTTAATAAACCAACTGGTATGAGATGAGTTTTCTGTTCAATTTGACTGATAGAAGGATCAGCTCATTATTCGTATAAATTGTGAAAGGACTGCATTCGGAAATCATCTGTCTTGGACGAGCAGTGAATGCATCTTTCACGGTAGAGTACCTGTAATGGAGTGTTTTCCGGAACGGTAAGCACTTTACAAGCGTGAATAACTTGCCGGCAATCATTTATAATATTTTTGACTTTAAAGTCCTGTCAGGTGGAAGATAGTTGCATTAGCATGATTACACTGGAAATATTTAGGTTTAGCATTGCATAGAGACAAAAACAATTCGCTAAATACCTGCTTGAACCTCACACAGGACAGGACATTCAAATTTAGACATATTCTTCCCTCACTGTATGCTAAGCACTTGAAGTCATCTTTCTATACAAATTCGCACCCTAAAATCGGATTAAACTCAGCAGTCCCCCTAACATTCTTCCACAAGTACGAGTACTTACGCCCCTTTAAGTTTATTATATCTCTCTCAAAATGTCCCCCTTAAATATGAAATCCTAAGTCTAAAAGAAAACCCCTCGCAGCTGCAACCACTTGAATGCCACACAAGGATCTCTCCGTTTAAATATTTGTTTTTCATCATCTTACCAAACGAGGGGAGAAAAGAAACTACGTACCGCCAGGCTAGAAACGTTTTTCGATGAGATTCTAAACAGGTTGAGGGTGCAAAAATGTCCTACGTCTTCCCTGCCGCTGCCCATCAGCCGAAACAATTTAATTAACCACAGAATAGCATAGCGCAGAGAAAATTTCCGTAAAAGAAAGAAAACACTCTCCTACCGCAAGGAATAATCGCTTTAAGCATTCAACTGATGTCTTCTTCTTT
The DNA here is from genome assembly GCA_951813785.1 of Criorhina ranunculi. Taxonomy (NCBI): domain Eukaryota; kingdom Metazoa; phylum Arthropoda; class Insecta; order Diptera; family Syrphidae; genus Criorhina; species Criorhina ranunculi. The sequence goes on along the minus strand of OX638382.1, from coordinate 6,385,076 downwards.
TAGTCGACCGCCTCCTGATGGAACAATTTAAAGTGTTTTGACGCCTGAAAGATGAAGGCTACACGATAAGGACATCTAATGAATTATTCACTTTCTTCTGAATGAAGTGCTGTGTGACACCGCACCGCAATCAACATCTGTAATCGTTGGTCGTTTTGAAAGTCAGTGGTAAGAAAGAGAAAACAAAACACGTCCCAAAAGGACAATTTACAAAGTGTGTCCTTTTCTTTGAAACTTGTTGCACCATACCTCTCTCATTTTAATGCGTGAAAAATCACACCCAAGATCCTGCTGCTGCTGCTGCTATTACTGGTTGACCATCTGCAATCATACTCATGTCGGAGGAACAACTGCTGTCCCGCAGTATCATATCGTACCCAAAAGGATATAAATTACAACGCTTACAGGAGTTTTGCTTCATTTTTTTGTTGTTTTGTTTTTGTTTTTTTAAAGCACGGTCCTTGTTTTCTTTTAGTTTGATCAGTACCATACCACCTCTCTCTCTTTCTCTCGATCTGTCTTACTAGCCACATCCGTATCCTGTTCGCAGCGGACAACATTCGGTGTTGACTTTTGAATGGGACACACAGACAGGAGCACGAAAAAGGATATGAAAAAGGGAATAAATTTTGAAGACCAGTGTTTTTTCTTTCACACTCCCAAGGTGCGTTCGGTTGTTTACTATCAAAGCGGTACCCGACAAATGTTATAAATCTACTTATAGAGCGGAGGGAAGGACACGTGACAACAACGACGAGGACAACAACGAAGACTTATAGGGTAACATTAGGGTCATTGAGGAACGCGTGTTGACAATGTACACCTTCGTGTTTCGGCGATAGAAGTGTTGCTTCCTTTTTCGGCAGACAGTTGGAGATTTGTAGAGGTTCCGGCCGAGAGGGTGGAGATGGGGGAAAAGTTTTTAATTTATGATTTTTATTTTTTTTTTGTTTCGTTTCTTTTTTGTGTATGTGGGTGTGTCTGAAAGGACATTGTGTTACCATTGTCAGTGCTCGGTACCTTTGTCATTGTTTACGGTCATGATGAGACCCAAAGGGGTTTTTATCTGGCTCTTTCAATGGAATGACCTTTAATCTTGTTTAGGGTTATGAAGTTTAGGTGTACGTGCGTAGGATGATGATGAACTAAGGGGTAGATGGCCGTTTGGTTTAATTGGGCGATGATGGTGATTTCGAGAAAGTTTTCAACTCTTGTCGTTATATAGGTGTGGTAAAATGTTGAGTCTAAGTCTTAATCTCCCACCCGGTAAAAATGTTTATCAGAAACTTCCTTAATCCGTGTCAATCTTAAACTTGTTTCTTCCACTTTCACTAGCTAATAGAAATGGTTCACCTTTCTTCCTGGAATTTAATGCAAAGGCTTCCACTCCCATTTAGTTTCTAACAAATATTGACACATCCCTTTAACACGCAAAGCCCACAAAGTGTGTGAGAGGATGAAAAAATCTCAAAGCATCATCCAATTCCACTTAATTCACCGAATGTCGAGAGTCCCCAAATCCATGTCCATTAAACAAATGGAAACCCAAATAGCCGCCGGGCAGGGTGGGAGGTAAAACACATAAATCAGAACCAGGAATATAAATCAGCGTCGCAATTAATGCATACATATGTAGTAATCTATGTCCACGATGTCGATGGAATCCCGATAAACAATCTCTTATTCCTGCGGGCATCACTGACGTAAATAAAATCAGAGACTCAATCCCAACCAGTCACTGGAATGTTCTCGTCCTTTTTTTTTTTCTTTTCCTACTGCTTGCATCACTCAAAAGGCTAATTACGTATTCTAATTCCTTATTTATGATGAATTTCATTACGTTATCCTTCGGATTTTATGGTAATGTTTGCGCGCAATCCTTGTTCCAATCCGTTGAACGCCGTTGGATAATTATTTATTTGACGCTCCGATGATGTCGCAAATCCAATGCAATGTCAAGGATCAGAAGCCGGAAAATTCCCTGCTTAAGAGAGCCCCAGTCTGGGAGGATAGTAATTCGTAATCCTGGTAAAAAGTCTCATGAATAATCGTTTTGTGGCATCTCTTAGAATTTAAGATGATAAATTGTTTTGTAGACTAACTCAGGTTGTCTTTCTTTTTTTTTTCCCCCCTCTCTAGCTGGTGTTACCTCATCTCTACTGTGATGGAACATCCGTTGGACATTGGCTTGGAAGGAAATGCAAAACTTGAATGCTGTTGCATTGGGTTGCAAGAAGACTACGACGACGATGATGATGAAGATGCGACGGATGATGAATAAACGGGTAGACAGGATAATAGTTCGAGGGCAACAAAAAAAAAGGGCATAAAAGTCAAAGATGGTCCTCAGAGTTGGAAGGCACATACATACATGAAGGACGAGCGATGCTCTGATACTGTGTAAAAGTTGAAAATTTCTTGTCCCAGAAAGTAAACAAGGATTAAATCTAAAGGAAGTTGTCAAGTAGGACGACCGAGACGGGTGAATGTGAAGGGCAAGTTGAGGCGGGGGTCATGATGAGAGAGAAAGTTTACGATACAACATTTTAAGAAGCTTAGATTTGTTGTTTCTTTCCTTAGAAGGAGGAGCGTCGGGGAAACGATGAAGATGGGCATCATGGGGATGAATAGTTAGTGTTGAGATTAATTGCGTTGGAAGGACAATTAAAAAGAGATCAGTCTTAAGTTTTTCTCTGAGATTTATTCTTTTTTTCTTTTTCCATGATTCTCCTGCTTGGGATTAAGTTGTTGTGTATGTGTTTGGGAATTTTATGATTCAGAGTTACGGCTTATCAAAGACTTTATATTCTGGTGTCATGTCAAATATCTGGAAGTGGTCGTAAAGGACGTCGCAGTTTGTACGAAGATTGTGCTGTGATGGGATAAAATAGGTAACACACCTAGGTTCCTGTTATAGAAAACTTAAAGGCAAAATCTCAGTTTGGTCGAAGAAGTAACCAACTGCAGAGTGTTGCTATAGCCACTCAGATATCCCATGTTTCTTGCGATGTCAGGACACTTTGAAAGCCGCATTTGGTCCAACCGGCCACAAGGTTGCACGACTTAGACGTACCACATCCTAGTAAATCCATTGAGCCAACTTTGAACACGATTTTGGAATGGCTGTTCTAAGTTTAGTTTCAGATACCAGGTGGGGTGAAGTGAGAGCAGTTGTCCTTTATTCCTATAAATCCTATCGTGCCTTACCTTATGTGTTGTAGATGAGTTGTTTCACACCAGAGGATGTTATGAAGTAAACAAACTTCTCTGAGTGGATGACAGCAAGCTTTTCCATTGGGCCAACTTTGCCACCAAGGATTCTCTCTTTGAGTCAAAAGAGAGCTGGACATTCCTGTGTGAAGAGCTTGAATCTATTGCAAGGATCATGTGATATAAATGTTTAATCAGGTGGCAGTGTCTGCTGAAAATTTCAATTAGAACTTTGAGGTTGTTCCTATCAAGATTCGCAATGAAACTTGATTTTCCTTGTGACTGTATCGAGAATAGCAACTTTGAGCATGTTCATCCTCCTGTGTTAAGCCAGCTTTCTCTGGATACTTGCAACCAAATACCTTTTGCATGTCTTATGAAAAGTTATTGTTTACCCCACAGAAGGATTCGGTTCCAATAAATGTAGATACTTGATGCGCCATCTTTTGCCAGTAAGTCAGACTTTTTTATTGCCTGCAAGTCCGCTTCTGACAGGAATCCGTTGGAGGATGACTATGTTGTTTCTACCTAGATCGGAGAGAGGCGAGTCAAGCGCTTTAAGGGCAGCTTGACTGTGTGAAAATAGAAAATCTAGCGATAATTTTCCCCCAAGATGTGGGAATTTTGATAAAAGTCTCACACACTAATTGATGGAAAAAACATTCGCTTGGAATATGGACGGGTTTCTTACGAAGGCTGACTGAGAAGTTTCAAAGATTTCGGAATTAGATCCTGTTTCCATTTTGGATTCTGAAACGGACACGTTTACCAGACAAGATTAGGAAGTAATACTTGGAGTTTGTGTTTTTGTCAGTCCTCCTTTAACTGGATACGTTTTTGTTGCACATTGTCTGGCAAAATGCTGAAGGTTATGTAGTGCTTCAGTGTTTCGAACAATGATAAGTGAACTTTTTAAGTCAAAATTGCTGAGTGAAAAAGTCAATGGGTGCCTAATTTAGCCTATATTCGTAGAAAGTTTTGAAATTGTTGCCTTTGTACACCACACTGCGTAAGACATCAGTCTGACAATCAATGTGTATAGCCAGAGTATCATCTTGTACGCTCCTTGTACACTCCTCCCCAGTTTTTCCCACAGATCAATAACGAAATGGTGGCTCTGCTAATAATTCTGCCAATCGGTGGGTTCCACAACACTTTGGTGTCCAGCCCAATCAATTTAATCATCTGTTTCACTCTTGAAAGTCGAACTTCATTTTATCAGGACAATCATCTTGACCAATCCTTCTCTCAATTATTCACTCATTAAGTAAGGATTATCGAATAACATCTACACCCAAGTGTTGTCGTTAAATTGTGCTTTAAAATTGGCTTCGCAATTTATCCTGTGTGCAATCAATTCCAGGATAAATGCCAAATATTTTCCTTCTTTCTCTGAGTGCACCCATCTTTTGGTACTTCATTTAAACTGTACCTCTCTGTGTTGATGTTGGTCTCTTCAAAAACAACACACTCACAGTCAGAACAGGCTTAACAAGTAATTATTTACCAGAAAACAGATGGATAATTCCGATAATTACATCATTTATATTTCACAATAAAAGCATGTAAAAATAAATTACATTAATTGGTCGAAATGTTGGCATTAAATTCAATATTTGAATTGGAACGGGATGCCAAGGGGAAGGATAGGCTTTCAGTATGGCTTCAGCAAGCATAGTTGCTACTGGTTTGCTTGTTAACCAAGTGATAAATGATTTTAATTAAAGTATATTCATGTGAAAAATTAAAATCAAAAAATTTATTTCTATCTCTCTTGTGTTGTACTGTATATACACACATCCTTCTTTATATGATAGTATATGTATGGATTTATTTTTTATAGGTTAGTCAAAGCCGGAATGGAAGGATGTCGTTCACACCATAGTCAGTGTCAGTGGCATGTTTTCCATCGACCTGGATATCGATGACAGGTAAGTTTTATAGTATGTAATTCTCTTTTTTTTTAATTTTTTATAACTTTTCATAGTGTGTTGTAGTATGTGTTTCAATTTTGTTTAAATAAACAAAGAAGGGAAAATGAAAATTGTTAGTTATGAGGTTTAGAACCTAACCTTTCTGGCTACTGTCGATTTATTTCAGCTCCTTACAGTCCTCTAAGACTATCCTTAGAACAAAAATCCTTACAGTTCTCTTAAACTATATCGAACAATTTTCTAGGTTGCCCCGACAAAGACAAACTTTGGTGAGTGCTTTTTTTCTCAGGTTGTTGGAACCACACGCTGGACACAAAAATATGTCCAGTATGCCCTTAAGCTGGTCAACCCTTTTACTGTGTTTGCTTCTTCTATTGGAAAGAGGGGAGTAAATGATAAGGAGCTTAAGTTACTAGCACTCATCGCATCAGCCTTAAAAATCTCGAAGTGGTAGACCCTCTCCACAAGGGTCACAGGGAGTGGTGTCACTTAAGCCTAACACGCTGAGATGTTTGCTATTAGTGCCCCGCAGTCTTTTCTGCTGACAGACAGCAAGAAAACCGCGAATTTTGTACAGACGTCCGTTCATTTTATCTGCCTGCATTCTGTAGAGTCATACCACACAGTTGCGTTTGCTGGAAATCCGATCAGGCAACGTAGGTTTCATCTTCCAATCGAATTCAAACTATCTTGTTCCGGAGTTGGAAAGAGGATTGAACGAGGGCCAAAGCGCACCCTGGATATCGCTACAAACGCAAATAATCCGCACCCTTACTTACATACTTATGATGGCGCTGAAGTCCGCGGTGAACTTGGGCCTCAATTAACAAGTTTCTCAATCAGCTAACTCCAACTTCAGTTAGCTGTCTCAAGTAAATCTTTCCGTGCCAGAGCTTTTTTTTTGGAGAGTCACCATGTGTAAACTTTTGAGCCAGCCATCTTAAATACCCGTCCATATTTCAATCCGAGACTATTGCCATCAATCAATATGTGAGGCTTAATCGAGTGGGAGGCCACTGTCTATCTTTATCTTCTCAGACATTCACGCTGCTCTAGAAACGCTTGACTTGCCTGACATTAAATCCAAGCTTGTCCTTGAAACCTACAAGGTGATCCCTAATCTAGAACAACATGAGCCTATCCTTTGCAAGTTTGCGGGCAATGAAAAAGCCGTAACTCACTGGCGAAAGATAGCGCATCGACAACATCCAATCACTTTTCATAAGACTTCCTTTTTTTGTGATAGAACACAACCTCCAACCTGGGCCAAACCGGTCCTTATAGGTCTGAGTCCTGAATAAGTCTAAGTAGCCCGTATAAGGTGTTCACTAAGTGAGAATTGTAAGCGTCAGATCTAGAGAATTCATCCGCTGCCATCTAAGTCCAAGAAAGAGTGGCTCGCTTCCTCTCTCATTAGCTGCCCCCAATAACCGCCCAAAGGGGGTAGATGCAACACAATCTCTATTTGAGGTACTAGAAGTTGGAAGACAGAGGTTGCTTTGGAAAAACCTGTGGGCGCTTGTTTTGCGCAACATAGTTTGCAGCCATACGTACTGCATGCATCTCCTCTTGGAAGACATATGCATTTACATCAGGGGAAAGACTCTATCTGAGCCGTCGTTGGCTATATTGGCCTTCCTTTTAGAAATAATCTTCATTTGACACCATAAACAGTATCTAGCTTCTCTGTTTACCTTTGTTTTGCTCCCCTTTAACCTTTTATCATTGATTTTAATTATTAAATAAAATATAATGAGAACTTGCAACCATTAATATATACGCTCACTAAATAAATAATAAATATTTGAAAATTCGAATTATATATGTACATGGGATGCATATTAATTGCAGCAGCCCTATATCCGGCCCAATGGGTGTCGGTCTATTCAACATCTGGTGACCGAAGATAATGTATGACAAACAGAAATAATGGGGACACTTTGTGATTATGGTTTAACGAAAGATCAATAAAAACAACAAAAATTAATAAAAAAGGCTTTAATGACCGGCCATTGGTGAAGGTGGTTGAGGTAGTTGAGGCTCCATTGAGGGTTTAATTAGTTAATTTTATGTAAACAATTGAAATTTTATTCAAAATTAACGATTTGAAGTTGTAAATTCGTGAAAATTCAAGCTGCTTTAGTGTCACAAGCTTGCGGTGCATGAAAAGATTCTGAAAAGAGACGGTTTTAGTAAAACACACAAGCTAGTGCAGTTTCCTGCAGTTTTCCCTACCCAGTGCAGTTTAAGTTGAGCCCTTACCCGTGAAATCAACCTAGATCATGCCTCTTTACAGACTAATACTAAATGAAAGTCGCTTCAGTGCATTATGTCTGCTAAACCTAACATTGGCGGTTTCCAAATATCCTTCCAACAGTGAGTCGAAAATTTGATTTCCTAGAATTATTCTGTCACTCATAAGCTGATGAAGGTGCTTCTTGTTTTTGAAGAGGGAATACTTAATGGACCGTCAGGGGGGACAAAGTTTTCCCGATGTGTCGGACTCTTATTGTCCTTCAGCACATCCTCGATGTAGGAGTAACAAAGGCTACCGATGAATACAAATCCAAATATGAATCAATTTGATGTCAAAATCTTCTCGGAAGACCTTCTTTCCTTCAATCTTCTGAATCACCGCTGATGAACATAACTAATGTCGTTGATGGTCAAATCACAGGATCATGATGAGAAACAAATGTTTTCAAGAACGGTTGCTCTTAGGGTTGCTCGAGGGTGGAAATTAGGTAAAATGGTCTTCAAAACCTTCTTTAAAGATTGATTTCACTCGTAGGAATACTTATAAGTCTTGTTGTAGAATCCTTTTTTAAAATACCCGCTGTCCTGAAAGTATTCTTTTCTAAAATTCGCTGTATATCCTATTCGAATTGTAAATCACTATACAAAACCTTTTCAACCTTTCATTGTAAATCTCACCTTCAGACCAAGAAGAAACAAAAAAAAATTCCAAAATTTTTCATTTCAAAGACCTAGGTATCCTCCGCTCGAAACAAAGAGATGAATAAGAAAAAATAAACCCCAAAATGGATTTCTAACCTAAAAAAAAAAAAAACTCAAAAACTCTCCTTGTTTAGAAAACAATAATAAAGTTCTCCTATCGTCGGGATCGGCACTTCACCTCTTTGTCACACGGGAATCTGGATCTGTATTTGGTATTCCTTTGGAAAAGTTCCTCCATTCCTCTTCAACTGCAGACATCTATCAATGTGTGGGTATTTTGAAAAATTGAGCTCCTTTCAATATAATCAAAAGAGTTCATGTGTTTGTAGGTATTTTCTCTCTTTTTACCAATGTCCTGGCCAAACAAAGCGGTAAAAACTTCCACTCATGTCCATAGAAAAGCAAAAAAATGCCGATAAAACCGTTTGGTTGAGTGTTTTACATCACTGTTGATGACAATTTTTGTTTTTTTTTATACCACGTTGGCGCTGCTTTTATTTCTCATTTATCCTTAGAGTCCTGGCGAGTGTGACTCCCAACAATATCCGTGGACAAACAAAAGCGAAAATTCAATCGAAAAGAAGACAGAGAAACACTAGAAAGAAAAAAATAAAACTAAAATTGTGAATGTCCTTCAGGATAAAGTTTGCCCTTTCACCACAATTCACATTGGCACCGCCGCCGTTGTCGTAGTGAATTGTGCTGCCTTTCTCCTTTCCATGTCTTTTTGTATCCTAAAAGCCCAGTATAACATTCCACATGTGAGTTTAACAAAACGAAAACGATGACGACGACAAGGACGACGGACCATGACGCGACACTTACCTCTGTGTGATGTCCTGCACACACATCGATTTATGGCTCTTTGATGATAGAGTCTCGGTTCCATGACTGAAAATCAATGCCTCACACCTTGTTCGACTCTAGTTTCGGTCATAATTCATGAGATATGCGAGAAGTCATGCCGAGTACCTGTCAAATGGCTAAATAAATTTTCAACTGAACAAGGTATGTCCTTGGGGAACGTTGGACGAGTTAGTATATTGTTTCGAGCAGTTTTTCGAAAATTTCAAAAGTGTTTGGCAAGTAATGGAGCACTCGTAAATTGGAAACGCTTTCATTTCTGTTGACACTTCGATGAGGGCGTAGTGCGTTGAACAAAAGTTTGACAAACGGGCGGTGGTGTAGTGCAGAAAAAAAAAAAAAAAAGGATTCCATTGAGTGCAGGGACAAAGACTGTCGATATAAAAGTTAAGAGAAATGACAACTTGTTTAAGGTAGAACTTGTGACTCCTGTTTGACCTAAATTCCATTTGAACAACGATAGCTCCACTTAAAGGACAACGTCAACATGTCCCGACTATTGAACGCTCACTTGATAAATCAAACAAAAGATTGTAAAAAAAATAAAGGAATAAACCGCACACACACACACAAAAAACAGAGAGAGAGAGAGAGAGAGTCCTTTTAAAAAGGACTTCTTCAAACAAAAAACCCGTCGAGACACAATAACATTTTTTACGCAATCAGCGTACAAGAGGTGAAATAGTAAACACTAGGACATTGTCAAGCTTATGTCAACTACGCAATATCCTTGAGTGGCACCGAAAATATTTATCCAACAAAATCTGGGCATGGGTCACCTTCGTCTACTACCACCACCAGTGTCATTGTTCTTGTACAATTTTACAATGATGGCCGGTAAAAGTTTAGCCAAGCATTTTCCATCTCATTCCGCTGAGCACACAATACAAAGGGAGGCTTGCGAATAAATATAAAGGGTGGGCTTGTTGTTTTACCCTTTCTTTTTTTTTTTTTTTTGGGGAGGCATAAGGACCAGAAGTACGCGATTAGTAAGAGGCTTCCGTTACATCAATCAAAATACTCTGGTTAAATGGAGAGACCAATTCGTTTAGGTGGAACAGGGATTATAACTGATTCATTGGTTGGGGCGAGGGAAGGTGAACAATTCGCTTGTACATCTGTTTTTGTGTTGAGCCTAATTTATTCCAATAAAATCGAGGAAAGGTAAAAAAAAACAAAAAAGGGTTACGTGCTTGGGTGAGGGCTTTCAAATTGATTGCCGCTTTTTGATGCTTCATTTACTCAGATCAACAAATTTTGGAAAAAGTTTTGTTTGAACAAGAAAAAAAGAAAGGGGGTCCGACGAAATGAAGATGAAAAGAATTCCAGGATTTCAAGGCTGAAAAGGGGACTGTAGTTTCAGAAGAAGGTCCTTGATAAGGAATCAAGTTATTCAGTGAAAGACTGCAGTATCCTTTTTGTCAACAACTTAAGTTACAAGTTATTTAACTCTGTGCCATCTCACTTTCCAATGCGTCACATCGAACACAAAGTAAGTGTCCATTCCAGTTAATGTCCTTCAAATGCCCACATACTCTATCCAGGCCAAACTTCAGTATTGTGTTGAAAGCCACTCAGAATTCAGGTTACCTACTTCGTAAACAATTCCCTTAACAAAGCGTATCCACTTGGTGCTTACTGAATCCTTACGCATTATGCAAACACAACTCAAGCCCCCCACTTACAAGGCATTATGCAATTTCCCGTTCCCCCTATACCCTTAAGGAATAAACCCATCAAAGTGTACAATGAAACTAGATCGCTGGCCATTAAATATCCTTTTTCAAAAGCAACGCAACACTAGGCTTACCGAAACAATTTCGTCCTTCACCTAAACCACGAGATTTAATTAACAAGGAAGTGATGCAGTGGCATATCCTTTTACTACGTTGCCATCGCCCCACTGTGAATGTAGATCAAGATGAAAGGAGATTCTGCAGGAAAGAATTCCATGAGATATAAAACGATTTCATCCTTTTCAACCAGGATGCGCTTCGTAACTCCATTGGGAGATATCCTGGATGAGAATAAAACGTACCGCTCGCGCCTTTATTTAAATAAACAACAGAAAACCACACCGGCTTGGAGGGGACGACAGTCATTTTCCGCCTTCAGCACAAGCAACGCAAGAAACCACGACCAACACTGATATACGATGGTGTGAGTCATTTTTCAGAAGTTCTCTCGCGACTGCAGTCGATGCAATTTTCGTCGTCATCGTCTTTGTTTTCTGCCAACGACAACGAAGACGGTATAAAACTAAAACAATGGCATAAAGCCAAAATTAATGGAGTTCCGTTTTCAACAGGAGCAGGATAACACTTCTTTTCGCCTTCCTGTGCTTCATGGTTCAGTCGTTGTCGGCGAGCCACAACCGGGTAATGAAATTCGCTAAGGACCCTATAAGTTTTCTGCGGTTGCCGGAAGTTTAAGAAGAGGCTCGCTCTAACCTCTCTCTGGCTCTCGTGTTTGGATGAGAGGTTCTGTATGCACACGAGAATGTGACTTTCTGTTTATTTACTGTTTACGGGATGCACTCGGTTGCCTCCACAATTTCGAGTCAAAAACGAAGAACCAACGAGATGTGTCGCAGGCATATACATACCTCTTAAAGGGAAACCCAACAAAGGATAACTTGGGGTGTCCTTCTCAGGCCATAGCATCTCTCATCGGGTGGAAAAGATGAAAGTATCTACTTAAAGGATCATGTTTATGTTTGTTATGCATGAAATTTCATTTATGCGGCACAGTATCTGCTATGTCCATGCTGGAGGTCCTTTCGAGTGCTCTTCCACTCTGCCAGCATGCATTTGACTCTCAGATACCAGAGTGGCGGTGTTGTCATCGTTGATGACTTCACAAGATAAATTCCTTGACATGGCAGTGCACTGAGAAATACACACACTGTTTGTTGTTCTGTTCTCGTACAAGGACATGCCGGAGCAGAATTTATTATCCACTTTTATTGGCGGCTCTCTCCTTCGTAAAACTAGCGCCGCCGCCGCCACCGCGCATATAGACTGAAGAGAGTTAACTAAATTGCAATATGACTGGCATGGGAGTGGGCGAATCAGCCACAGGACTGTTTATTTTATGCGCTTCCTCTGATGTCGCCATCTCGTAAAAATCTCCTCAGGGCCTAGAGGGTGCGTTTGGTTGTCTTTCTGTTTTGTTTATTTTTTGCTCCTGCGGCATGTGCTCGTGGGTGGATTTCTTCTTGCGTCAAATTGCCTCAAGTAATTTGTCGAAGTAATTGGTGGGGATGAGCTTAAGTTTATTAAGTGACTTTATGATTGTTGCTGGAGTCAAAATATTAAATGAATCCTCCTTGGTGGAGAGGAATTGAGATTGATTGGGGATTATGCGGGAAATCGCGGTTTCTTCCTTTTCGCTTTGGCCCATCCAAGATGGTTTATGTGGGAAATAAAATTTTTTTCTTAAGCGCTGTGGAAAGGAGAGATGTATTTATTTCTTTCGGGATGATAGACGATATAGCCTTGTAGACGTGGCAGGAATACATACAATGTGGTAGCTAAAGGCTTTGACATTTTATAGCATGGGGTGGTTTAAGACAAATCTTTTTGGTTGACTTTATTACTTGAAGCTAGACAGTGGCATATGTTGAGAATTAAATTTTAAGGATCTGCTATCTGTGGGCTTTGTGTCAAGTCATTCTCTCTTCACAAGCTATGGTTTCCGAGGAATTTGATGTCAAAAGTGGAGCCTTAGGTGCACCCTCTACCATTTCCCTAACTATTTGCTTGGTTTTAAAGAAAAAATAGGTTCTGACATTGCTTACGCTAGCTTTTGTCGATGATCCTGAAACGATTTTGAGATAGGTGATACAGAGAGTCAATCCTATTCACAACAGAAGTTCTGGTGGTAGACAGACACTCATCCCCCTGTCGAACGGTGAGATACCATCACATCTTGCTATAGACTCTGTGAAGTAGTCGCGACAGCGATTCGGAACTTGACAGATGGACCGAAACAACCAGGAAGAGGCCTGATTACATTCTGTGACAAAAAATTCTGTGGGTTAACTAGGAATGATTGCACGAACGTCCCTGTATTGTTCAATTCCTTTTCTTACAGACTTTTGCAATTTGGTGACATGTTCTCAGAAATGTTTAAGCTCCACTCCGTCCAATTTTGTCCACACTTCTCCATTCAGAGCCTTTTGTGATCATCCTCTCGTTTCAATGTTTCTATGATACTTTCCTAGGAAGTACTCTATGCCAATTCATCCTTCATTCCGATTTCTACAAAATCCAAGTGAAAGGATAATTAGTCTTAGCTCTCAGAGTTTTTGTGATCGATTTTCCTTTTAAGGAAATTTCCTAGAACAGAGACCATCATACACTCGTCTCGGATACACAAAGGATATCCAATCAATCAATCACTCGATCACGTATTCCCAACATTGGCATACAAACGCACTTGACAATTCCGCACCTCGAAACAAAACGTAGAATTTCAAATCAAAGCACCGAGACAGACGAACGGCGACCCAGTATCACTAGGGTTCGTCCAAGCACTTAACCTTATTCGTGCGATTTGTTGTCATCGTCGTTTGGTATGTCCTTGCTGCAGGATTAACATGTCCGATGCATATCGTCAAAGTGAAGATGAGAACAAAGAACATACAACGACAACTGTGACGATGGAAAAGACCTACAAAATCCCGATATATACCCATGAGCCGCATGTGAAAACGAACTTCGAATGCAAAAGAAGTATAGGTATACCCCGAGAGAAGAATGAAAACAACATTTCGGAAGGAAGGAAGGACGGAAGGACATGCACTCCTCAGCCCGTACTGTACCCACATTTTGAATGTCAATGCAAATAAAGTGTCCTTTGTTACATTTTTGGCCTCCTTCTTCGTTAGGAGGTACACAAACCACCGAAACAGCAATGGCGACGTCGGAGGACATCGTTAATTCATTCCATTCTCCGAAGTGGACCAGGCTACATTGCTGGGACTGTTCAAACACACACACGCACACACCTGAGGAGTCGAGTGTGCATATCCTGTGCAGAACTTCGATGGATACTCGAAGGGAAATTACATGGGGATTTGTGTTAGATGAGGATCGGTGTAGTCGGTCAAACAACACTGGTTCTATGGGCTAACAGACAAGGAATCGAATGTGGTATACTGAATCGATTGCAGATGCTATGGATGGGAAAATAGCAAAGCTCTGTCCTTATGTCTGGACACGGACACGATGCAAACATAAGAATAATACTGCTTCGTGGTGCTCCCAGAGAAGTGATTATGAAAACTCGACCGATTAGAGTGGATGTCCAGGAATGCAGGGTAAAAGGTTAGACAATCGTGGTCAAATATTGTGCGACACTTGGAATAGTTCTGAGGAGTTAAAGTTGGCCAGTGGTTATTGGTTCAGTGAGTGTTTCGACTTTAAGTTAAGATTTTCATCCTGGAAAGTGGAACAGAACTTTAGTGATTTTAAATCGGTCCGTATACTTTTCGTCACTCCTGTCACAAACCTCTTCAAGCTAACACAACGGTCTCCAGTTTGTTGCTCTTTTAACCACTTTCCACAACGTACAAGCATTTTGGGATAATCACACAGTTCCATCACTGTCATCATCATTATGACCGCACCACCACGTTTACGATGATAAACATCCTTCAACGAGCATTGTGCGCTGCACACCAAGTCAACAATTTGACCAGATCCTCTTAGGCCTTGTCCAAGTTCTGTTCATTTGTCGATTGAAGGGTCATTGGCGAGACCGTACATATTTTCACCACACTCATCGATGGACTACATCCATCAGAAACGTTGTTATGATTGCTAATTTTGTGGATTTTTTTCTGAAACGACCATTGGCTGTTTCGTTGTTATCCTGTGAGCCTATCCTTCGTTAGTCTTTTGTTGTTTAGTTCATGGACTTGACGAATTAAACAACAAAATTCACAAGAAAATATCCTCCCCCTTGGTAAAATGCAAAATCGAACGTCAATAACTCTCCAAGGATACATACATACGGGTGTGTGCTTATGGATATGTGTTTATGTATCCTTGGGGAGTGGGATATACTCATAGGTAATCGGATAGTCAATGTTATTAATGCATAAAAATCTCTTTTACTTTACATCACTCAAGTGAGAAACACACACACAACGACAGTTAGGGTGAGATATATATTTGTTTGTGGATGCGTAAGTACTTCAAGGATATCTGGCCCCGTCTGACAGAGGAGCAACATGAAGCAAATTGACACTCCTTCAAATGGCATTTGACTCACACACGACATTAGGTGATCAAATTGATATTTTTTTTCCTTTTGCTGATTCGATTTGAGTGTCACAGAGTGAAGTGTGTTACGCACAAGGATATTCCTTCGTTTTTTTTTTTTTGTCTGCTCATGTTTAGCACGTGTCCTGGTTTAGTGCGTATAACCCTCTTGCCCTCTCAACCTATACCATAATTGACACTGTTAGGTGTTTGGCTTACTGCGAATTATGATTGATATACTCGTACTCGTACTCGTATCTGCTTTTGTGTGGGTTTTCCTTTCTTTTTTTTTGAATAAGGATACGCGCTAGAAGAGGCAATTTGTCGCGGATATATTTGAAAGTTTTATCTTTTGATCCTTTTTTTTTCTTTTTTTCTGGTGGAATATCAAATTCTAGTGAAATATGATTTTATACTTTGAAACGGTACTACGTGCTTTTTAAGGACATCATCTGTTAAGTGTGTCAGGAACGCATGTGTGAGGAAAAGCCGTTTAACTGCAAGAGGGTTGCTTTTGAATAAAATGTGTATGAAGAACATGCGAGATATCTATAGCTAGAGCGTTGTCCATAGATAAAAGATCCACTGTCCATCAAAAAGGACCCCTGTACGGAAACCTGTGGAAATGAGGAAGGAAACCTCATAGCACATTCAAAGTCGGTGTTGAGAATAAGGAAAAACTACTTCTGTCGACTGTATAACGGCGACAAGGACCAAAACATTGCTGTCAGGCATTTTAGATAATGAGGTAGCCAAAACTTCCTTCCACTTGACCAAAGCGAAGTGCGGAAAGCTGCCGGGTCGAAGGATTAGCTATTTAAAGAGGCCGAAGACAACTCCAAGATTTGGTCGGACGAATGTATGCCTAATGAGTGGAAACTCAGCATCGTTTACCCGATTCACAAGAAAGAAGACCCCGTCAACTGTGCCAGTTGTATGAAGAGGCATCAGTCTCCTGAACATCGCATAGACGATCCCATCTGCCATATTGTGTGAACGCCTAACACCCCACGCCAACAACCTAATTAGCCCTTATCAGCGTGATTTCAGGCCAGAAAACCGAAGAAATCCCAATCGATCCAACCATCTCTTTAACGATTCTAAGGACGTCTATGACAGTATTTATAGGGACGAGCTATAAAGCCATGTCGAGTGTTGGCATCCCTGCCAAACTCGTTTGTTGGTGCATGGAGAATGCTCGCTGCTCCATCAAGGTCGGTAACGATCTCACCGAGGCTTTTGATGTGAAAAAAGGATTTAGACAAGGTGATGTGCCTTCATGCGACTTCTTCAACATCACATTTGAACGAACTGTGCAAAACTCACAAGCCAGCAGAGGGATGGTCTTTTAAAAGTCTTACTCGTCTACACTGACGATACTGATATAATCGACAGAACTCAGCGAGCTGTCACCGCTTCTGTCTCCCTTGTCGTGCATTCACGAGTATTGAGACAGAAGTGGCCCAATAACAAGAAGGAATACTCAACATCAACGAATCGGACGGATTGCCACGGTAGACACCCATAACTTCGAGGTCCTACTCTATGGCGCTGTACATACACTGGGTCGGTTCGAGTGAAAATTCTTCGTAAGATGTTCGGTCCCATTTGCTTTGTAGGGCTTTGGAGGAAGAGATTCAACGACGAATTATACGAGCTGTATGGCGAAACTAGGAATAAATCGTTTGAAATGGCTAGGACATATAGAGCGAATAGACACCAATGCTCCAGCCTGGAAAGTCTTCGAATCCAACCCGGACAACACAGTAGAGAAAGACCTCTCCTAAGGTAACGCGCACATGTAGAAGGGGACCGCAACCAACTTGGTATACATATGTAACTGGAGGTTAGTTAAAGACGAAGCTAACTGGTGCGACTTGTTGGTTGAGCCTCAAGTTCATCCTGAATCGTAGCACAACAAGTATGTAAGTTCGTCGAAAAGCATAGACTAGATGTCAATGCCAAGCTTTTATGGTGAAATCGAGAAGTAATGCCAAACTACGATTGTCAACAATCTGACAGTCACCACTTTTACAACCTTCAAAGTGCCACCGAAAAATTGGAACTACAATTACGTTAAGTCCTTTTTCTTTGAAGGACAATAAGAAAAAACGGTTGTCCTTGCAACAAACAACTCAATCTGCATCTCTATTTCCGATACGTATACGACTTGCAAGGACAATTCAACTTTTGATCCGTTTGTCTACCAAAAATTTAAGGAAATTTATTTTTTGAAATGACATTTCCTTCATCCTTTTTTCCATCTACTGACTGTTCAGTCTTCTACACAGTTGAAGCGGTTACTTACACTTCATTGTGCAACTGTCTGTTTGTTTGTTACTCCGTCTATCCCGTTCTCAATCGGTCTGTATGCCATGTGCATACATTTAAAGGAGCGTTCGAAGCACAAAATATCCTTATTTCCGATTGATTTATTATTTACTTTCTCTGCTCTATGTACTCTATTGTGCTCTATCAATTTATTATTTAAAATCGTAAGAAGGGCTTTGTCTTTGAGTAACTAGTTGTCAGTGGTACTATTCTTGGCCGGAAGTTCGAAAGAAAGAATTGTCTAGAAAGGAAACGATAAGCAGCAGTAGATTGTGTGCCACATATTCTCAATTGAATATCAATGAGAGGGAAGTGCTTACATGAATTTAGTTTGAAGTTGAAAAGACGATTTATGAATGAGACTGTTTGGTCCTACTCTGCTGTGTTCTATTACTTTTGAGATCATAGGACAAGCATTTTTCATCAACTTCCTCAAGACATTCAGGTGCTTCCTAACAACCATAACTCAATCCGCTTACAATTACGAAAAATTGTATAAAATTCAACATGCTGAGACCAATCGATTCCCAAAAAGGGTGCAGAAAACTCAACTACAGCAACAATTGCAATCATCTCGACACACATCCGCTTGCCTAGTTCCGGTAACAAAGTAAAAACTTGCAAATTGAAATCGTTTTTACGCCGAAGAAAATGACGACGACCAACGACGACCGACGACGATAAGATATCGTACAGCATTGCTAGACAAAGGACGAAAGCAAACACAATGATCCTTTCTCATAATGGAAAATGTTGAGAACTATTTTCCTTACCACTGGACCGAGATTATTAGATTGCCCCGAGGTAGTGGTGGTGATAGTGCGGTGACGACGACGTCCACTAACGTAGGGTGGTCGGGGAAATGAGTATTACTTTCGCCCTTTGGTTCGATTGGGATGCAATCAGTTTACTGACAGCCAAAATAAGGGAAAAGAAATCCCACACGAAGAACAAAGGAGTCTCATCTTCTTTGGAATCCTTTGATGTGAAGCGCCCAGCCAACTCTAACAACCCTTCAACACTGAAAACACTTCAAATGGATTTTTTTTGTCTTAAGGATTTTTTTTTTGTCGTTCCTTAGTTACAATGAAAGTTTTCGTTTGTGTATTACAGTGCAGTGCCGAATGGGATGAGAAGAAGGAAGGACAACTGAAAAATACAAATAAACGATGATGACAGTCGAACGCATCAAGGAGACGATGGGATTAATAAAAAAACGGTTGCCACAAACTAAATTTCATTCGTTCCTCTATGGAATGCAGTTCAATGAAAGGAATCCAATGACTATATCCTGCGGGCATATGATTTTCAATTTCAAAGTCCTTCCTTGGTTTTTTTCTTTTCCTGACAAGGGAACTTCTGTGTACCACTAAATTTGTTTCACCCGAAGCGTCAATGGCCATAGGATTAAATGAATGGTAGTAGGTTCTGGAGGATATGATCTACACAAGGATGTAATCTCTGCTATTGAATCCGTTTTTTTTTTTTGTTCCTTTGAACAAAAGCTGTAGTCCTAATAACTGAAAGTGGTTCGTTAGCGTGGCTCACAAAAGGATGTGTGCGCGGTTTCATTTAGCGAGTTTTTCAAAGGTCGTTAGTGAAGTACTCGAACATTTGTTTGGTTTTCTTTCGTTAATTGAAAGGATTTTAGAAGATCCAAAGGGATCTGTATTGCTGGTCCAAGTCCACTTATTTGTGCAATTAAGCAAAAGGTAAACTCGCGGCCAAATGATGAGTTTTAGAAAATCCTTTTAAAGAGTTGCGGAAAACATAAAATTCAAATGGACAAGCACCAACTTCCAGTTAAAGCATCTAGGATCTCTCGTGCCTTTACAAAGATACACATTCCAAATCTGTGTACCGAAAAAAACCACATTAACTAAAATCAACTCATCATCCGGGTATCCAATCAATGTGTCAAATGTTTATCCAAGGGCCATCCTTTTACATTTCATTATTCAACCCCCAAAATGATTCCCTTGTGCACACACACTCACTCTTAGGCAAACACAATTAAAAATGTCCTTTCCGGCGAGAGAGTGTATTATCAATTAGGTCAAAACTCATTTAATTCATTCAATATGCACACGGACAGAGTGATGGAAGAGATAATGAATATTGTAGCATGGCTGTGTGGACCGGTGGTGTGGACTTTTATGCACTTACACACAGGACA
Source organism: Criorhina ranunculi (assembly GCA_951813785.1). NCBI lineage: Eukaryota > Metazoa > Arthropoda > Insecta > Diptera > Syrphidae > Criorhina > Criorhina ranunculi. Next base: position 6,365,334 of record OX638382.1, on the reverse strand, counting down.
CTCTTGAAAAGAATCTCAGCGATGAGAGGTTGGGAATTTGAAATTCTTTTAAACCAATCCTCGTTGATTGTTTTCAAACGCCGTTTTGGAATCAGCACAAAGTATCCCATGGCATAGATTCCGCCTTACCGTTAACCGCATTATAGACATGCGGCCTTCACAAAACCCGATTCCGCTTGGTTGGAATTTTGCAATTTCCTGCGAAATTGCTGTTTAGGATTTCAACATTGGAATCGAAATGAATTTAAATTAGCGTTCACCTGTGCTCCCGATATGGTAGAGCTAGCCATCAGCCCTCGATTCATAATGTACTGCCTTTGGAAAACGGACCGAATAAAGCTTGATCCATACTGATGTATCGACAGTTCTATTGCTGAATGACACTGATGGCGGGGGAATAGATATCCCAGTTGTTTGAGACCGTTTAACCGTATTGCACACGGAATTCTATGGGGTGGCTCTAACAGTCTATTCAATTTGAGGTCAATGTGAAATATTACCACCACCGTCACAGCTACATAGTTTGACCTGGAGTGGGAATCTATAAATTCGTTTTACGGAAGAATTGCTCGGGATAAATGGCAGATACATCTATACATCAATTTAGTAAATCAGGTGAGCATCTGTGTATGTGTTTGTGTGTGTAGAAAAGAGGAAGAGATGGAAGCAAATAGTCAGACATTGATGCATTATCCTTGAGGGCTGCACATCGATCCTGATTTGTTGCTCTTACAATACCTTGGAGTATGCAATGGCCGATTGTTTATTGAAGGACTGTGTTCTCTGGTTCCTCTGCTGTTAGAGATTTATTAGGTGTTGTGTCCAGGAAGTTGGATAGCAATCATATTAAAAGCGAGAATTCACTGCCAGTAAATCTTCCAACAGACAGAGACAGAGACAGAGTCAGAGAGTAAAGTTAGATGCTTCGTTCTAGAAAGGTTTATGGCTGATGCAGCTGTAATCTCATGTGAGGATTTGCCTTAAAGTTAAAGTTAATCGTTGTTGGAGACTAATCTCTAAAGGACAATTATTAACGATTGGCTTGCATTTTCGGTTGCATTCGCTGCAGGAGTTTACGAGGAAGGGTCGGATTTTATTAAAGTTTTGCCAAAGTGTTTACATATCGTAGTCAAGCTCGTAGATAAATCCTATTCACTTGACGGTCTCGGTTTTTGATTTGAGAGATACTTTGCAACAAATCTATGAGTTTGTGAGGCGTCAACCCACCTATCCTAAAGATTCCAAATAGAAGAATACTTATTGTCGTCATATTTCTCCTCTTTGGGGGTGTGTGCACATATAAGACTTGTGTTGGCGACTTGTCTACTTCTTGGATAGCGGTAATGTCCGCTTTGTAGCAGTCCAGTGCCTTCGCTAATTGTTTGGCTGCACGAAGCCGAACATTCCATGTGCAGATCTGAAGGACGTTATCCTTTTTTCGATTACAAGTGTCGTCAACAGTAGATTCGTCCATATTCGAAGCCTGTTGTTGCTTTGTAACTATAATTTGTTTTCCATGGTCGGGGAGTAACCCCGGCGGCACAACCCTTAACCCTTAGGACGAAGGCTCGATTAGATCGATCTAGTTCCCAGCTTCGGGGATATGAGTACTGCTGTTGGTCTTCCATTGAGAGCTCATCTGCCACCATCTCTTTTCCAAGGCCCTGACTTAGTCCTGGAAATTTGTATCGGCCTGAGTTCTGAGTATGTCAGAGTAGCCCAGATAAGGGATGTCTCTGTTTCGGGATTTTTACTTCACCGTTGATTCCATCTGGGGAATTCATGCGCTGTCCCGATAATAGTCAGTACTTGTCCTTGTGAGTTAAAAAAGTCTGAGAGGACATCGATCTATGTATAGTCACAGTTAAAACATTGGAAATCGCTAAATTGACTCCACTCGGTGCCTACCCTATTTCTATAGCATCCAACCATCAAAAGCGAAGAATGCTCTCTTTTAATTCTAGCCAACAAGGCAACAACTCTTGCTGACAAGACCTGCGATAACTGGCAGTTTAGGCTTTGAACTTCAGCTTATATGATTGGTAGTCCTAAAAGTAAAGACAATACCGTCTGTCTAGTAATTCTAAGATGTAAGTTTTCCATAACTTTTGGATGAATTCAAAAAATGCGGTCTTACCCTTCGTCCTTCTTTCTTCATGTGGATACCTAACTAATTCGATGCATGCTCTTCTGAGGTGTCAATATATTTGCAGATACAACATAGATCCTTGTTCCATGACTCAAGGGAAAGCCCTATCATGAATCTTATGGATAGGTCAAGTGCTCTTGTTATGCACTACTTGACACGCTTTGACACTTTTCTCCTTATTCCGAAACAAAATGCTCAAACTCCAGGCATGAACAATGCATAAATGGCTTCTAAATACCCGCATCCCTTTTTTTTTTGAAACCAAACCCTCAACACCCACTGCTAAGACCTTTTCTTTGTCAACGGCAAATTGAACTCACCTCATAACTTAGTAACTACGGTAGGCTTCCATCACTTCAATTATCAAATGCATTTAGTACAAATGAATAATATCAATGAAAGGGTTTTTGCGTCCTTCGAAATCGTTGATGTGAAGAGAGTACTTCTACCACTTTCCATGCATCAGATTTCCGTACGATGATGATGGTGGTAGGCATCCATGAACCGATTGAGTGTTTTCCTCAAAAGTTTGTCGACAAGGATTATGCATGCACATTGACGATGAAAAGGGCTTTACAGAGTGGCGCGGAGGCTTATTCAATATTCCATTCAAATGGATTTTAATCAGGATCTAATGTTGACTTTCACCCATCATCCCCACCCCGAAACTAGGCAACAACTTACTTTCTCCCTCAACACACAAACAAGGAGTAATCCATTTTGAAATATTTGTGTGTGCTTCCCATGCGGGGACGAGAAGAAGCAATGGATCCTGGAACAAATGAACATTAAGATGATTATCAATGCAGTACGGTATTAAATGAATGAAAAAAGTATTTTAAGAGGATTCCCTACTTGTAATTGGCACTCGATGCAATCATATGTGTGTGTATAAGGATTGCATCGGAAGGATGTCAAAGATTCAGGTTTTCCCCTTATTTTTCTGCATTTTATTGTCAATGTCCTATGTAGTTGAGTGAATTAAGTGAACCGTAACATTTTATTGACTGCTACTCCAAAGGACACGTCAAAGGATATACCATATCCAAAGTAGGGTGTGTATTAAGCTCCTTTTTTCTCTCATCCTTTGTTGAATTGTTAATTGATTATTGAATGTTTGTATGTATAAGATTTTGAGGTGTACGGCATATCCTGTGTAAATGTATCTCATGTAATAGATACAATTTAGTGAAAATTTTAATTGCTAATATAATTGAGTTCTTTTGTATGGAATTTGTTTATAATTATCCATGGGTTGTTAGCCCGGAGTTAGGTTACTGATTGGTTGTGTATATTTAGCACACAGGATATGTTTAGTTTGGGTTTTCATGAGGAGTTGCGGTTTTACTGTTATTAACCGTAGATATAAAAGTTTTTCTTTTTATTTTTACGACGAGTATTTGGATAAATATTGCCTGAAGGCAATTAATTTTGTTTATGTTTCTTTGTTCAGATGCAATTAATTCGCTTAATTGAGACGGACAATGCGAATTAAACTCACGGATGAATGGGGCTGGAAATTTAGGGTAAATGTTTGCCGATTACCTGCTAATTACTGATTACTGGCCTGAAAGTGGGTACACAATCAATGAGTGGGAGTGGTATATCCGATAGAATGGAGGACAAGGATTACGATTTTTTTTGGAAATTTGGTTGGGATTTGAGGCTGAAGATTGAGAAAAAAGTGTAAAAGCAGTTGATTATCATGATCTTTTTCGAAACTATTACTTACTTAGGTGGGATGAACCTAGACCTCAACAAACAAGACTCGCAGTAAGCCCGATTTTTCTGCTAACCACCTCCATTTACACACTTCAATTTGGTGGAGATTCCCATCTTCTTGTTGACGCCACCTAAGGAGAGGTCTTCCTTCATTTCGTAGGACCTCCGAGTTAGATTCGAAGGCTTTCCAGGCTGGAGCATTGGTGTCGCTCTACATGTCTTAACCATTTCAAATGACAAATGCGTAGTTTCGCTATACAGCTCGAGTAATTCGTTGTGAATCTCCTCCTCCAAAGGCTGTCAAAGCAAACGGGACCAAACAGCTTACAAAGAATTTTTCGCTCGAAGCGACCAAGGGCATCTTCACAGTAGGACTTCGATGATTAAGGTCTTGTAGAGAAATTCTCCTAAGGGGTAAGGCCTTACTACTGGATTGCCTTCTCAGCCCAAAGAAACAACGATTGGCAAGAGTTATTCTCCATTTGCTTTGAGATGTCGTTTTCAGAAATGAAGACTCTCTTACTACCTCGAAGTCATGACTATCTACTATGTCGTTCCGTCCGATTCGTTGATGTTGAGTGTTCCATTTTGTTATTGGGCCGCGTCTGTCTTAATACTCGTGAATGCACCGGTGAAAGCTCGCTGAGTTCTGCCGATTATATCAATATCGTCAGCGTAGGCGAGTAAGAGTTTTGAAAGATTATCCCTATGGCAGCACATCACCTTGTCTAAATCCTTTTTTCACATCAAAGGTCTCAATAAGATTGTTACCGACCTTGATGGACCAACAAACATTCTCCATGCACAAACAAACGAGTTTGACAGACATGCCAACACTCGACATGGCTTTGTATAGCTCGTCCCTATAAACACTGTCATAGACGTCCTTTAAATCGATAAAGGGATTGAAAGACTGTAACTTAGCGTATTGCCAGCAAGTCTAAATGCAGATCCTTATACATTTTTCATATATACAAGGACGACCATATGACTTCCCCTTTTGTTTCTCAACATTTTAGATTCTAAATCAATGTCTTCGATTTGTAATACAGTACAATCCCGGAGAACTGTTAAAAATGTTAATTTAAACACTTCAATTACTTTAATTGCTCGCAATTTTCTATTCCAACGACTTATTCGAAATAATAAGGTTCCACAAAAAAAAAAAAAATAGAACAGAAGGCAGTCTACTCCTGACAGGAAAATGTTAACAAAAAAAAAATAGAAAATCCCTAAAACTCCCTAAAAGTCCCGTCGAAAACGGGACAAACTCAGACTGAAATGCCAGGCCAGGCAAAGGCAATCTCAATTCAATTTAAATACATTTTCCATTAAGATGTCTTCTCCAGGACAATGTCAGTTAATTTTTTCCTTATTTTCGTGTTTCTTCTTCGGCACTCTCACCCCTCATCAGGACGTTTTTTTTTTTTGGAAATGGCAAGTCGGGAATTATTTGCGAAAGTCAATTTAAGGGATGTCAATTGTTGTCTTCTTCTACTGTGTTCCCGGCATTAACTGATGCTGCCACATCCCCCATTCTCCTCCACTCTTCCTCAGTTGTCCAATTTATTATTCGAATGCGAGACACAGCATTATTTCCTTTCACATCCTTATATCAGGAGTATTTCTCAGCTTCTTAATGAAAATAACTTCTTTCTTTACAGTTCGTTTAAAGATTAAAAGAGAAAAACAACAACAACAACAACAGCAAACAACCGCGTACCGTAGATGTAGATTACGGAAGTCGACTTTTCAAAAAAAAAAATTATTCCATTTTAGTGGCACGGGTCCTTTATGAGAATCGACGCCATTAGTGTCGGTTCATAAACTGCTTCTAACGTTCTACACAAGTGACACGATGTTAAATAAAGTTTTCTGTATATGTAAATCCTAAACAAAAACAGGACATACTGTGAGGAACAGTTGAAAATCCACCCTCTTAAAGCGGACCTGATTTACAGATCCGATTCTTTGAGAAATAAAATTGAAATCCTCTTGAAGGAAAGAAAGAATTATACGGGCGGTAAGTGGGTGTACGCGTATGTAACGCATTCAAAAAGGAATCAGGCTCACGAATCCTTGAACTTTCGACCAAGAATTAGGAATTCATTCGCACGGTTAATTTCTTGTCATTAATCTTTATTACTGTACGCTTCCATGGGTTGTTGGTGGGTTCGAGACTGTGGTTGGTATTTTTTTTTTTTGTTTCTCCAGACCCGTATGTTGGCCACACTGATGAGCATATAAATTATTGTTAGCTGTGTGGGCTTTTTTTTCAGCTGTGATTGCGACTCTTCAGATAGACAGATGTCTTTTGGGACTTTTTATGATTTATCCTCTTGTATTTGAATCCGTGATTGAATTGATTGGCTAAGGCTATTGATGGTTTTCCCTATTCATAGCCTTAATCCATAAACAAAAAAATTACCATTATTAGATAAGTAGGCGAGGTAAAATCGTTAAATGTAAGTTATTTTATAGGGATATACGTTTAGATTTGGTCCAGATCAAGTTACCCTTTGTTAACAAGGCCTATGTCTCTATGCGTGTCGTATATTTTGGTTGATGAAAGTCTTCGATCTTATGCTCTTGCTCCCTAGTACCTTAAGTACTAGTTCAAAATTGCATGACATGTCCCATTACAATCTTGAACCCTTAGACTTGCCAAACTCCCAGACATAGCTTAGGTTAGGTAGCTGTCCCCCTTTAAACAGGAGCACACTTAGACCAGAATGTATGTAGGTCCACGTAGAGCGGATTAAAAGCACCAGAAACCTTGTATGATGGCTTTCCTTTCTTTTTGCAATCAAAGTTATATGTCGCTGCACCCACAGACAAAGCTGCTTTCTTTTTAAATATCGAGCTTGGCTAGATCGATGAGGTTTTCGTAAAAATACTCTCTTAGAATTTGCCTTAATAGGGCAGGGTAGGAGGTATAAATGTGATAGCCGTTTCTCCCTTTTCCTCATCTCTACAGCTTCTGCAAAAAACGTTGGAAGGACATTCATTCTAGTGGCGTACCTGCGCATCAAACAATGTCCCGGGGAGTAGTTAGTTAGTTCTCATGCATTTCCTATTTATGGACAAAAGTCTTTCTGTTCTCTTCAGATCCAGGTGAGGCAAGATCTGTCTCAATACTCGATACTCCACCTACAATCAGCCAAGTCGAGATTATATCGAAGCAGGCGGTTTCCCTCTATTTTCAAAAAGGGTTCGTCGCACTTCAATTGCCCGGAATGTTCATGTGTCCTGGAAATCAGGGTAGAGAGAGGTCACATCTGTCAGTGTTCTCATTAAGAGACCTGCGGGATTACTTTACCAACTTGGATCGTATTCTGGTGGACGTACTGCCGTCCTGCCGTGGGCCTCACTATTGCTATATAGATCTATATAGATACTATATTATTTAAGGCTGAAGACCCCATTTCGGGTTCAAAACTCTACGATAGGAATAACGAGCAGCAGAAGACTTCTTGGGACGGTCCAGTTTATTAAGCTTTCAGCTGAGTTTTTTTTAGTCAAGATTGACTGTTCTACGAACATAAGTTCCGTGTCATTTAGCTTTGGAGGGGCGACATATGGTACTATGTACCTTCTTGTGGACAAAAACAGTTCAGACCTTGTCCGCCCATAGAACTCGTTTATTGAGAGCCCATGCAATAAGGCCTCTTATTACATGAAGGAACTTCCCCAATATAGCTATCGCAATGTCTTCTCCCAGGATGCTGAGTGATAATACTCTACCCTGCGGAGTGCCTCTGTGCCCCTGACCTTCTTGTTTGACAGTACCCTAGCTCAACATGGATAAGTCTGCTTTTAAACATTTGCTCGATCCCATGGCAAAGGCCACTATCAACCTCCAAGTCCATAAATGCAGCAGTTTTAACATGGTTAAAGGCTCCCTCTATGTCAAAAAAAAGGATACAAACGTGAAATCCTTGTTCTTGAAACATCTCTCGACAGTTCTTACCAACGAGTGTTGGTAGAAACGTTTCTACCGATTTTCCCTTGCATTATGCAGTTTGTGGATGTCAATCAGTCTTTGTAATGTTTTTAACAGAAAGGAGGTTAGACTGAATTAATTATATAATACTACAGCATCAGGATGTGTCACTACACAAACATATGTCACATTAAAACTGTCAGAAAACTCCTTTCATCTCGACACAGTTTCAATTACGAAGAACAATATTCGTAAGAATTGTCAACAAACCTCGCTTGTTGTTAGGCATTCTCTGAGCATTTATCCTGAAAATATTTAACATCCTTCACTAAATACAAATCTGTATTCACTTCTTTTCTGTGTGTGTGCATGCATACTAATGTGCACTTTAGCCCGAAAAATTAATCATTCTCTCACATCAACTATCACTGCAGCCAACATTGCTCCAGAGCTAGCTCCTTCATGCGACAATCTTGTCGCAAAAACCAAGGACTCTGTCGCTTTTCACTTTGGGATTGTTCATTTTCAATGTTTAACACGAGCATACAAGCAAACAGCTTCTCTGTTCCTTTTATTATCGTGCAACACAAACGGCATGTCACACAGTACGTGCCAAATCACAGCACTGTCAGTCAAGACACAGAGAATTGCATATATGACAAACTAAAAAAAAACACCCTCAAAAGGACGAAGGAGTAGAGGGAAAAAACAACAACTACACGAAACAGAACTTAACATCAGCCATCTAAGTTCGTCTCATTTTCTATACACACAATGACAATGACGTTCCAAAGCGATGCACACGATTCATATACACAAGCCCCCAGGACGAGAAGGACTACTCTAACTGGGAACGATATTGCCTCATGATAATGTTGCTTCGGTTAACATACGAACAACTAACGTTGAAGCGCATTGTTATGCGGGTGTGTAGTGTAGTGGGAAATAACGCTGCCACTGCATCCTTTTTTGTCTTTGTTTCTCCATATGAGTGTGCATATTGAATAAACATAAAATGTTAATTTCTGCATTCGTAATGTCCAATTTGATTTGAAGACACTGTGAGTCTGTACTCGGTGTCATGGGAGTCCTAATGCGGAAGATACCATCTTGTTGGCTGTCAATTGAAATTAAAATGAACTAGACGAGAATGAGAATGACATGCCACTGGATGGGATTACACGAAGTGATTTTTGTTGGATTTGGCAACCACCACATTGTTTTTCAGGATTCCAAGGGAATTACGTACAGTAAGCTTCTGTTTAGGAACATTTCGGATCGATGGGGTACTGAAGTTAATTGCAAAAGTATCAACTGGGAGATTATTTGTCCTTATTTCACATTCTGTCCAGTGCAGCAGTTGAAAAAGTGCCAAGCAACTGTAAATCTATACATGTCATCCATAATCGACATAAATCTTCAAAGTTAGTGTACCCAAATCTTCAAAGAGTCCCAGCACAGCAAAAAACAAAAATTGATTATCATCCTGAAACACAATTCAAATGGGGAACTACCATACAAAAGCTTAACTACCCTTCTCCACATAAAAACTGAAATCAATTTGCAAAAACCCAAAACTTTTATGCTGAACTATCACTGTTTCCCATTGTGTCGGCATAGCTCACCCTATAGCCCTCCCTATCAGCAAAAAAAAAAAAAAAAAGACCATCGTCATTCATTCACTTTCACCACGAAAAACTATAATTTCCTTTCAAATCGCTGACTCACTTATCCAGGACCCCGAATGCTTTCTCCTCGGAATAGCTATGGCAGTCCCTCCCGGCGGCAGCTTGTGGTCCCCGCCCCTCATATAATCGACCACGAACTAATCAACTCCATCTATTGAACTCAATTCACACATTCATCTAACGACATCACACGAATAAAGGGTAAGAGACAGAGTAGGGTACTCGTATCCTGCGAAAAATACCACCAATCAAAGGACATTGTGTCCTTTTTTTTTGTGGGTTAGTAAAATTGCCCATAAAACATTCCAGATTCCCGATTCTAGATTCGAGTTGCCCACGAAGAGAAGAACAATTCCCATGTTAATAATAAAAACTGGCACCCGACTTAAACAAGTGACAGTCAGAAATTAGTTTTTAGCGTCTGTCCCGTAAGGATTTCTGCTCATTTAGTTTTCTCATCTACACCAAAAAAAAGGACAAGAAGACTGAATGAAGAAAATAACCGCTTTACACTTCCTTTCGTCGTTTCTTTGAAGTCCTCTGGACAGAGCAATGCGGAGCAGCAGCACGAACGAAAAAAAAAGGTCACTGTCAGCACGTCATTGAGATTACAATTCACTGGCTTTACAGTTCCGGGGGTTTCCTTAGCGCACGGTTTAGTCTTTCGTCTTTCTGTTTCCGTTTTTCTAAATTTTTTTTTTGCTTTTGTGCCATTGCTGTCGTCGTCCCTTTAGCGTATCCTTCCGGTATTGTAGTTCAGGCGCTGTAATTTGAATGGCCTCAGTCTGGCCAACAGACTTTCATGCCGTATTGTCCACAAACGAACGAAAAAAAAGGACGAGCAAGTTAAGAGAGCGCGAGTCTCCCGCCAAAGGACGAAATGTACAAAGAAATGATGTTAATTAATTCAGATAGTGTGCCTTCAAGTGGCGGTCTTCGTCGCTGGTCCTTGTCATCGTTCTTGTCACTGTGTATGTTAATTGAGATGATAGGGACAGCGAGTCTTACAATTGAATATGTAAGGAGGGACACTGGCATTCATAGAATTAAATATCCCGTTGAAGGATCTTGATTTCTAGTTCACAATTAATAGAAAGTGAATGAGAGACAAGTCAGCAATGAGAGAAAAAGACACAAGTGAAAAGTGCTGATATTGATGTTTTGTTATCCTGAAGGATATGCAAATGGCAGCGGAGTTTTTCATCTGAATAATTGGTGTGAAAAATTACACAAGAAACAAAACCAAAGGATTCTCGCTTCTATTTGCTTTATTTTTTTGTGTGTTAGACTTCGGATACAAAAGGACAAAAAAAGAAAAAAAAAATGCTCTTTACAGACCATCGGAGCGTGACATAGTAATTGTCAAATGAAATCGACCTTTCATCAGAATGAGACGACGCACAGACAATGGGACCACCACAGAGGCGATTGGCTTAAAAAATCAAAAAAAAAGTTCTTGGTATTCCTTCGCTCGTGTTCCTTCGGAATAGAAAGCAAATATCATTCAACGCACGTAGTATGTTAACCTCGAAAAGTGGTCACCAGGTCCCTCTGGATTGGAATTTTGATTTCTCGATACACCTCGGGAGGATTGGAGACATCAAAGAAGTTTTGATGTCTCTGTTGGTCTTTTCGTTTCTTTTTCTTTTTTGCTAAAATCAGCATTAAATTAGGTTTGGAGCCATTAGCAAGGAAAAAAAAGAAAAGGTTTTGTCTCTAAAGGTTCATGATTTGCTTTTGGTAAGTAATGACATTTCTTAAACTGATTTTTATTCTCTGCGAATGCTCTAAGGCTAATAATCCCTTTACCTTCACCTAGATATTTGAAGCATATCATTCAGTTTCGTCAGTGATTGGAAAAAGTCCAGGGAGCCCTTTGCGAACTCTTTTACTGAAATTAGACTTACAGGGACCACCAGTCCTTCTTTTTAATAATGATTATCGACGTGCTGAGGGCTTCTCAATTCGTTAATAATAGTGAACTTCAATCGACACCTACCTCCTTTTTATGACCAAAGGACAGGAAGATGAACATTCGGTAGAATGATCCTACAAACGTTCTGAGAAGATGATGAGGTGTCATTGTATTGAACTTGTTCCCGCTTCAAGGGTAGTTCGATTTCTCTTTAAGTATGTATTCCCAAGCCTACAAGATCCTATCCAGTGCACTGTGTGAACGACTAAAGCCGTTTTGCATCACATTCATCGGCACCTACCAGTATGGTTCCTGGCAAATCGACGATGAACCAAATCTTCACACTGCGGCAAATCCTGGAAAAGAAAAAGACCAACGAGTTCCGAGTTGACACCCACCATTCTCTTCATCAACTTCAAAGTCGCATACAACCTGCATTCATCGCTGATCCAGTTGTGTCCCGCCACGCTAGAGAACTCCCAATGCATCATGCAGCTTGGAAACAGAACGTCCAAATTATTCCAAACATGCACCGGATTTCGGCAAGGGGTTGCGCTGTCGTGTTATTTCTTGAATCTTGTGCTGAAGCAGATAGTGCGAAAGGCGGGCGTAAACTCAGAAGGCACTATACCTCTTGGGTACACAGACGATGTTGACATCATCGCCCGTTCCCAGCGTGATATCATTGAAGCTTTTATGGCGATTGAAGAACAAGCCAAACAAGTTGGTCTTACGATGAATGAGGATAAAACAAAGTTTATGCTGTCGACTTAAAACCGATCCGTCGAACACCGTCTACTAGGACAGGACTTGACCATCGACGGCTATATCTTTGAGGTAGTGCAGGAGTTCATCTACCTCGGGACAAATATTAACTCCACAAATGACATCCTGATGGAGGGTGCTGTTACTTCGGTTTGTCCAAACAACTTGGGTTCGAATTCCTAACTCGAAGTTCCTAAATCATGCTCCACAAAACTCTGGTCTTGTCGGTCTTGCCTTATGGAGCTGAATGCTGGACAAACAGATCTTGGGATCCTTCGAAAGAAAAGTTCTACGTCAAATATTTGGCCCTGTCTGCGAGGAGGGTGTATAGAGGAGAAGAAATCACCACGAACTTCACGGGCTATGTAAAGATGTTGATGTAGTCCGGATAGCAAAAATCTGTCAACTGCACTGGCCACATCGATCGAATAGACTAAGAATACTCCAGTTAAAAGGTTCTTCGAACTCCAGCCACCTAGTTTACAATGAAAAGGAAGACCTCCGGCTTAAAGATCATGCAAATGGGAAAGCCAGAAACCTTGGTACGTGAAGGATGGTAAGCGGCATTAGTTCTGGCTCAGACCGTCCAAGGGTTGCTGGCCTGATAGGTAAGTAAGAACATATTCATTCCCAATACGGACTTATAGGAATGAAAGATTTGCTATTCGGTGAGGACTTTTCACTAGGATTAGTTGGTAAGATCCGTTCTCTCTGTTACGTCGAAGTATGCGTTGACGTTGACACATGTACATGACGGAAAATTCTGTCAACGGACTCGACGGAGGGAAAAGTTTTAAGTTCGACTTCTTTTGCATTGTGTACGACAGATACGTTGCCATGGACCACGTCTCTTTAGCAAACATGTATTCAATTGAGCTGTCAGTTGTGTACGTCGACGCGATCAACAGATTCTATGGGTCGGCTCGAACCTCACAGAATAATTTCTTCCAATTGTCTACAACGACCAACAGAATGAGGAGCAATCTTCCTCACGAAAATTTTAAAAAACATAAAGTTGTTGGTAATAAACTGTATTCGAAAAAGTGTATTACTAGGAACAGTGAAGGCTGTAAAAATGTGACTTTCTCATTCTTTAGTGTTTAGCGCCACTCAAAGAGTGCAAAGTCAGTTATCAAATCACGGAACACATTTTCCGGTTTTTATTCAAATGGTTCCCCATGGAGTAGCATTATTGGTACTAAAAACGAATTCCAAGAAGACGAATATGTACTCAATCTTGTAATAAATTACCAAAGGCAGTCCTGTTCCTGTACCTATTCCTTTTTAACGTTCGAAAATTCCTTGATTCCGACACCTTTAGCGGAAAAAGTGTTCACATTTTGCAGCAAATTGCATCGTTTCATACATCATCCAGCAGCCGACACTCCATGCATTCCACGCTTCTGTTGTTGCTGCTGTTCCTGCTCCACCTGTTCCAATTACACCAAAGCTCGAAACAATTTCCTTTGGCAGTACATTCAGCTTTCCACCGTCGTGTCGCCTGCTGAACTCTATGCACGTACTCCCAGTGCGCCGCACATACACGTACTAACCAAAAGAGCATCACAAAGTTAATTTTCGTCTTATTTCCATTTTTTTGCCGGCGAAAAACTGTTCCCATCGCGCCGAAAGGATATATCCAGCTGCCACCCACTCGTCTAAGTCAGAACTGTGTGCGCTCCCGAAGTCACTTCTGGCATTCGTCGTAGTTGGCGTTGGGTATGTGTGTATCCTGTGCGATGTCATGAAGGAGAAAATTGCATCGGATTTTCGTCCTCTCGCTGGAGCACTCTTTTGTGAGCTGAAATTGTTGCCGAGTTGAGCACCATTTTTGCATTGTGCATACTTGTTGTTCCCGTTGCAAATCCTTCTCATTGTACTCTTTCGTCGTGGCTGGCAGGGATGCTGAAAGTAGCAACGCGCTGAGTGAAACACAACAGAGAAGCAATGAAGGCTTAAAGGAAAGTGGCACCACCCGCAGTGTTTTTTCCTTTTTTTTCGCTCTTGTTTCTGGAGGCAAAGAGGTCTGGGCTACCCCAAGTTCGTTATCCTTGTTGAGATTTTGCCTTCTTGTATTTTTTTTTTGTGTTAGTTCTCATTTTTCGAAGTGGAAATGTAATAAATATGGAGTACACAGTGAGAAAGCATGCAGTGTTGTGATTTTTTGTTTCTTCCACCCTTTGCCTGACAATGGAAATGGGTGAGGAAATGGGATTATAAGCACTTGGTCTCTGTTTCTCCTTTTCGTTCTTAAATTAGTGTGCGCCCTTGCTTTAGCTGTTTTGGAGGAATCAGATTCAACTGAAACTACTGTGGGGCGTGACATGAATTTAAAGCTCTGGAATATAAGTTCGTTTCGTCTTTGACAGGGCCAATGACGACGATGTTGCTTATTTGGTGCATGGTTCCAGAAATTGCTTTTGCCACGGATGCAAGCTGTTACAAGACTGTAATACGATTTACGACAGTTTAATTTGCGAGAATCCAAAGAATCGCGTTTAATTGACATGCAAACAAGGATTTACGTGAGGGTTTCGTGCGTGTCTATGCGTCATGTGAGTGCTGCAATTCTGTGATTTTGATTATGCTCTTGTTACATGTTGTTTCACTGGAATCAACTTTCGACTCAAGCTCCATTGATAAATAACTCGAAGCTACTTTGAAACACCAAACTATTCTAAGGATCTAATGGAACCCAATTCGGTTAAGAGGGATCTCTTCGCATGAAAGCCGTTTCAAAAAAACTACCCAAAGGGTACTCATATCATTGATGCATCTCATAGCTTAATCATCTCTTCGTTAGGCACCCTCACTGCACTAATTAGCCTTCAAAAGGCTTCTCACTTAGTTCCATATTGCCACCACTTCTTTAATTTCATTTCATCGTCCACCGCCCAAACGGTCAGGGAGCGAGAGAGGCCGCACACACGAATGGAGAATATGAATCTTTATGACTTTAAGTCAATTCAACCATCCACGCCCATGTGAAATTCACTTAAAACCTCCACGGTCCATTGCGTCCATCCTGTTGGCCATATTTACTGAAGCTCTGCCGGTCTACTAACCACATGACCAACCAACCGACTTTTCTTCTTTTTTTTTTATGTCCTACTCCTCATTTCCTATCCCTGGTATCGCCCCGTCGTCAGTCCAAAGCAATCTAAAACCCAAAGCAACGGAGAACACAAAGATGGTAGAATCTCCACAAGTTTGTGTGCGTTCGGAACTCATCCTTAAATTCGATTAAATTTGTGAAAATTTTTGAATTTAATGAAAATTCTGACAGAAGTCAAAGAAACACACAGATACACCAAAGACCAACTGCAGCCAGTATATCCTTTCGAGGGACACGATAGGCAACCGAAGAAGGAGAGCGTGTGTGTGGTCTATGTGTGGACGAGGAGCCCAAGCTAAAGAAGTCAACATAACTAATCCTCGTACAGTTGTACACAGCCACAGTTCGCTCGCTTCCCCCGGCTCACCCACGCCCTCTTTCACATACGGCAAAAACCCGTAAATAAATCAAATTTAACGCCATGTAACATCCTTAATAGGATTTCACACGTTCACATTCACTCGGATGAGGTGGGTGGGTGCACACGGAGCAGGGACTGACAGCACACAAGGAGCAATAGCAGGAACCGGCAGTGGCAAGCTTCTAAGAGACCTCACAGGGGACGATTGCATGCAATGGAAAGGAAAACCCATCTCTAACCTCACTTGGCCGCAGACCACTGAAGTGCAGATGCGTTTAATAATAGAGAAAGTGATGGAAATAGAGTGAAACAGAGAAAGAGAGCGAGAAGCAGATGAGATGGTTACGGAAACTTCGAAAACACTTTCAAGTTGCATCTTTCATCTTTCAATACAAACACACACACATACACACACGTAGACAAAGCCACCCGCACCAGGGACCAGGGACAACCACCTAAGCAAGACTAACCTGAGCAGTCGTTGCGGAAATAGTTGGTGTCAGGATGGACGTCAGGGTGAGTTTTCACGCTACGAAATCAATATTTTACTTGTAATATCCTTTGCGATTCATTCAAGTGTTTAAAGGTTATTGAAATTCCAGCTCTCGTCTTGAAGGAAGATTACGAATTGCACTCGTATAAGTGTTGTACTGAATGTAGGGGTGAGTTGTAATGAGGCACATACCATAAGTTGAAGCTGTGGGTACAAAAGAGAGCTACAGAAGAAAAAGGAAACTCTTTTTTGGCATCGAAAACCACGTAAAGGACATTCGTTGAATTGGAACTCGAGTTAGCTGAGGAAAACTCTGGCCATGTCAAGTGCTAAAGTGATCCATTCAAATCGGTCCTCCTTGTTCATGTGTATCTTCATCATCACAACAACCATCGCCCGGATCCGACAGCAGCTAATACGTCTGCTAGATACAATGGGAAAAATCTTAGAACGTATCATATACGGCAGACTGCTCACAGTGGCAGAGGATGAAGGAACATCATCAGGCGACCCGCAAGGGTCAGTTCTTGGGCCTGTGGAACATAATATATTAGACGGAGTTCTACGACTAACGCTGCAACAAGGGGTTAAGGTAATCGACTTTGCGGATGATAGCGTCATGGTTACCGTGGCCAAACATATCTACAGAATTGAGTCCGCCACAGATGAAGCAGTAGCAGGGATCAAAAATTAACAAGAATCTGCTATAGCAGACCACAAGACTGAGGCTTACCTAATAACCAGCCGAAAGATTGTGATTGTGGAATATGCATAATTCAGTGTTGGGAGCCAAAGCATCAGGTCTAAGGAGGCATTCGATTACCTAGGAGTAATGCTCTACAGCAGACTGAACTTCAAAATGAACGTCGAGCTCTCCAGGAAAAATGTGTCACAGATGCAGGCTTGGGAACCTCAGTAGAATCTGGCTATCCAGAGTGGTCAGTTGAATCTTCCTTAGGTACGCCAGTAGAATCCAGCTATCCATTGTGGTCAGTTGAATCCGGAATTGAATCGAAACGAGAAGGAAGCTCTCGTCAGCAAACAGGCTCTGCACAATCAAAACAATAAGCCGTTTGCATGCTGCAGGCGGAATGGAACCCATCAAAGGGTCTATCTTAGGCGAACCGAGAATGGGGCCATCGTTACAAGGAAGATCAAAGCTGAAGAAAAGCAACATCATGGACACACAAATTGCTTCCCACCATCGAGGTTTAGACAGAGAGAGCATGCGGGGACTGCAGCAACCACCTTATGCCGTTCTTGTCCGGGCATGGGGGCTATCGAAAATATTTCCACAGATTTGGACTCAATAGCTCGCACTTCTATCCAGATGAAGAGGAAGACGTGAAACACGCAATGCTCCACTGCAGACGCTTCACAGAGGGAAGAGTGAACCTACCACGGCCAGAGCTTCTAATAAGCCGTAAGATGAGGTTAGAAGAGAACTGGTTGGAGATGTGTGCCTTCATAACGAGCATACAGAACGAACTAGGGAGAATCGAAAGACTAAGAAGAGCCGAAGCGGCAGAAACATATGACAAGTTGTGAAGTTAATAATATAAAACGGGAGTCCCGCGGGGAAAATGGTATAAGAGTGGAGAGGTGTGTTAAGCGCGTGACACCGGAGAGCCAAACGCCCAGTTAGTACGTTCAAATGGCATCTGTGAAGGTTCCACATCCATTGACCCATCGTCCTGTCATAAACCGATTCGACTGTCCCTTTGATATGCAAGAAAATGCTTTACACCAAATAACTGTACAAGTGCAGTACGTGCACACACCGTAAATGTTTCGTAAACTATTCCAACTCCGACCAAACTAAATTACACCTGTTGTTACCCTTACTGGGTATCTCTCTGCGCCTGTGTGTGTGTGCGGGTGTCCTTTTGTCCATTGTCCGCAACGCAAAACCCTCTCTAACACCCCAATTATTATCGCCATCATTATTATTATTATTATTGTGACGTAAAATATTACAAAATCGATTGTGTTAGCAACGAAGGAAACAATATGAGCAGCAGTATCGTCCGTTATTCACCCCCAACACAACCACCTGGGCAATTGTGTTTGCATTCAAATTATGTGTCAAGGATTTCACAGTGTTACTTCGTTGTCCAGACCGACCGTAGGTTGTTTTTGCCTTTGCCTTGCTGAACGTACATCAATTTGTATTTTGGAATCGATTCGGGGTACGATGGGGTTAGGGGAAAAGGTGAATTACCATTGCTGTGGTGAACAATGCCATGTGACAGCGATAACTTTTAAAGGGTATACCGGGAGGGTATATCGGTTTTGTTGTCGCCCCACCTGGTGGATGGGAATTTATGAGTTTTTGAGAAACTTCCCAAGGACGTCCTTTTCAGGTGTGTATGTATGTGTGTGTGGTGGAGTCCTTCGATGTTTGAATATTGCCTGCTAAGAGCGATTAGGCAATTTAGACAACGATGCGACGATGAAGATTATTTGATGTGAATCATGATGGTGATGGTGTTGGGTTTGGGTGGGCAATTGATAGATGAGTTGAAAGTTCCATTTTCTCAGATTTGACTTTGTATGCCGGGGTAGGGTCCTGGAGTACCGAAGTGGATTAAGGATTTCACTTTTTGTTCTGTTTTTCTGCTGCTCTATGCCGTTTGGAAGTGGATTATAGTAGCTGAGGGAATTTAGTGCCGAAGCAAATAAAAGGCATTGATGGATGGATAGAGTGGTCATGATGTGTGCCCGGTGGGATGGAAGATAAAGGTCTGAAAGGGAGTGGTCCCATCTTTACTCGGGTAATCATAAATTGATGAGAAAATATGAACTCACCGGGGGAATTGGTTGTTTGAGGTGAAAATTGGAGCTGAAAGACAGTAAGTGGTAGGGAAGAAAGAAAGGACATTTAGGACTTTAATGCCACCCTGCCGAGTTTATTTCTAGAAAAGTTCGAATGAATTAAAGTCGGTTCACCGCATCGGTCTTGTGAGTTTCATTACAAAGTTCATTACTTTGTTTCAGTTTAAGTCCCAAGAAGCTTCAGAAATGCTTCAAACGCGGTGGGTATCTGCTGCTTTTCTTTGATTTCTGGTAGCCTGGTGGTTTCAAACTAGTTTCGTCCACGTTTTCCTCAGTCAATGGGTTGTTTGGAGTCTAATCACTGTTTTACACTTCGCCAGATCGAATAATAAAAGCCTTCGACGAGTCTTATACGAGTAATAAGTCTCCAAGCCACCTATTGGTCGTGGAAAACGTCGACGAAATTATCTTGAAAGCAACTGAGCATAAGAAATCCCAGAAAAGAAGCAAGCAACCAGTGCGTCTAAAGGTGTAATTTCGATGTTTTTTTAGGTTGTTGTCGAGGGTAGGCATTCCTAGAATGGTCCCCAATTCCCACTTAAAGACATTTCAGTGAACTAAAGGTGTTGTTGTCAGAAAAATCAATACACTCCCTGTTATGGGTAGTGAAACCCCAGCCGACAACTACTAGAAAAGACCACACACCAAGCCCATCAATCTTCGCAGTGGCTTAACGCGTATGGGATCTTCATTTTGACCTAATTAAGTGAATAACTACAAACGCCTTTGTTCCCACACACACACACACAATTCCATTAATCCCGTTCTTACAGAACGGAAGAGAGACAGTAAGAGAAGTTTTTTTTTTTTTTTTTTTAATTAACCAACATAATAACTTCCGTGCGATCCATCTAATTAATTTTTCCTCACACGGAAACTGAATGCGAATTCTAAGTTCAGACACATAACCCACTAGGAGTTCCACCCTTCGCTGGAGTAGAGCTTGGCAAATTAACTCATTATTTTGGAAATCATCTTTTGACATAGCATTCCGTTTCGTGATTAATAAGTCGCACACTCAATTTGACAAGCACGAAGGAGTAGTGAAACTAGGTAGAGTATGTGTTTTTGCTAGTAAATGACACACACCGTGTCCTGACAGAAAGCTCTCTCTCTCTCTCTCTGAAAACAAAGGCAATTGTGAAGAATGACGAGAACGACGACGACGAACGGTGAAGGGTGGTGGTGGTGGAAAGGAATTAATTTTCCCACAATAAATCACACGAAAGACAACAATTTTCTGCAATTTTCCTCCCGAAAATATACTATCGTTGTACGACAGCAAGGATATGCGGTACGTACGTACATGTGAAAGGAAGTTTACACGGAATGTCTTTGTTTCTAATCAAAATACCGCTAGCGAGAGAATGAATCGTTGTTTGTTATTCTTTTGTGTTTTACTCTTTCTCTCTCTCTCTGCTTCTGTCTCTGAACAGAACAGGAAGCAACATCCTGTGAATAATTAATACGCCGCGTTAAGGAGGCTGATAAAGGATTTTTGCGTTCATTGGCTTGGCTATGCTATGTGTCTGCTCGTATGTGCTCCTGCTGCTCCTGTTACTCATGCTTGATGTGCGTGTATGGCTGTTAATTGTACGCGCTGCGCTTTCTTTGGCCCGAAGGAAGCATCTCCTTTTCTTTTCCTAGGACACAAACTAGATTACAATCCAAACATCTGTATGCACGTGTGTGTGTGTATGTGTGTGTTCGAAAAGTTTATGAGAAAAAGATTGAGAGTTATGAAGCTTCCCCATCGGGAGCATGCTTCAGATTTAATAAGTTGCATCCTACTCGTTTGGGGCTTGGATTTATGTCTTTTGTTATGCTCGTGTGTGAATAGATTGACGGGACGATGCGATGGTAATGGAGGCAGCTGATACTTATATACCGAAGCATAATGCACTGAGCTGGGATAATTACCGTTTTAGGGGGCAAAGTACTCGTACGATTTATGAGCAATAAGCTCATAATTAGATATTAAGTAGATTAAGGCGCCTAATTCAAAACGAAGTGCGATATCTTAAAGTTGATTGAAGTCTGGGATGGGATGGGAACATCGTAAGATCACTGTTCTGGGTTGCTTTTCGAAGTTCGCAGAGAGCGGTGTAAACTGAGATTGATTACGATACTTTTAAAAGTTGCGAGTTATGCTTGTAATAATTCACAGAACGCAGGCGATACTGGAACACAATGTCATGGGAGAAGAAGGATAGAAATTTCCTGAGGCAAATTTCAAAGAAAATTCGTGGAAGCCACGTGTGATGTCTTGCATGTGATAGGGTAACTTCTTCATACGTTAGGTTAGGTAAACACTTAGACCAAATAAGGTCCTTCGTGATACCACGTGGATCTGTAATTTCTACCAGAAAACCATCCGCAGAACCAGCTAGAGCTCACTATGAAGCGCTTGAGATGCCAGTTTGCTGAGACTGTGGAAGAAGTTGGCACCTAAGTAGGCTAAGAGAGCTAAGAGAGCTGTACAGGTATAGAGAAGGTAGGGAATCGCCTCTTCCTTCTCCTCGTACACAAAGCTTCTATAAAAATTATTGTAGAGGAGGCCCAGCTATTGAGGTTCCTACCAGTTGTGCAGTGTCCCACTTTAGCAGTCTATTCTGTCAGACAAGACAGTGACAGCATTTGTGAAGCAGCTTTGGCCAAATCTGTTTACTGATGAAGCAGGTGGAACCATCTCTTCACCTGTGGTTAGTAATGTCGATCGCAATCCATTTGAGAAGGAACCTACAAGTGACGAGAAGCATATTTAGACTTCCCTTTGCACGTAAAATCGATAGAGTTGTACCCTTCCTAGAATGCCGCTATGCCTCGGCACCCAGAGAAGGTAAATTTTGAATTGTTCGGTCCCCTCGTTAAGAGATAAACGACAATTTAAAGCTGTTTTGTGTTAAAGGTGACAGACTCTAGGAATTTAATAGCGGCATAACTATGTTGATATCCTGTGTAGATACAAAGGAAGGGGCCTCCTTGATTCCAATTATTTTGGTTTGGAAGATGCTTAAATGGTCAGAGATACGTGTGTTCACATCTTTTAGAGTCATTTACGTATAAGCAGATGGATTCCCTTCGTTACAGGTCAAAATCATCCTTTCAGTCAAATCTGGAGGGGATAGTGGTTATGGACGAAATTTGTATCGAATAGGAGTCATTGTAGGGCATAGTCGGTGGTTTGCATTAGCAATTCTAAACTATTGAGAACGGTGGAGTTTTTTAATGCGTATGACTGCCATTTGTTTGCTGTAAATGTCTTAGGGTATTTGATGGAATAGTATGTTTAGAGTCATAGTAACATAGAGGGGAATGAGAGAGCCGACGCGTTAGCCAGATGTGGTTCTGCCCTGGATGTCTCCCTTGCGGAGTCAGTCTGCCCCCCCATGGGACTCATCAAGGGAAAAATTTTCCAACACTTCCTCGCTATTGTGAACTCTAGGTGGAGAAGTCTACGAACCTGTACCATATCGAGACAGATATGGCCCACCTATGATAAAAGCAGAACGAATGACCTCATTAATAGGAACCGCATTGAGACTGCCAGAATCACAGCAATTAGCACGGGTCACTGGCTAATCGAACCTCACGCTGCCAAGTTAGGCATCCCGTCCAACCCCCACTGCCGAAGTTGCGGCAATTCTCGCGAAATGGAAACCATATTTCACTTCCTCTGTGACTGCCCAGCACTAGCCAGAGCTAGGCAGCGCACACTCGGAAAACCTTTTTTCAAGGAACTATCCGAGATCTCCAACATCAAATTATGTAACATCATTAATTTTCTTAACTCCACAGGATGGATTTGAAAAACACACTCGTAGTCACGCCCATCAACATCCAGGTCACGTTAATTTTGGGTATCAAAACGGCGCATCTGCGCTATTTGTGTCTCTGGCAGGTTTCACCAGACTCAACCACTTCTACCTACCTATGTTTAGAGTCACCGATTGGGTTAAGGGCTCCACTGATACTTATACAATCTCTGTACTCTCCCGAAACAGTTCCACTGGATGGCTTCTTCCACCGTGTTCCACCAGACGATCATGTCATGAAGTTGTAATCCCCACTTGCTTCCTATTGCTTTTTTGCAGCAGTACAGAAACGTTGTGGCTTTCTTTACTTACTCTAGGATGTTGACTTTTTAACTGAAATTCCTATTAAAAGTGAGTCCCAAATATTTAGCTTTGTCTGTTAGACAAAGGCAAGTACCGCACAATTTAGGAGCGATACCTTGCTCATACGTCACACTGAAGGATTGTCTTAATGGCTTGTGAAAACTTTTCCACGTACACTAAAACAAAAATCCCTGTCAACGATTGTCTTAGGAGCAAAAAAAAAGTATTGCCCGAGGTAAATTGTTAAGAACTCTACGAATGGCCAACTCCCACAGCACCAATTTGGAAAATAAAGTGAACAAATTAGGTCATGTATCAAACAATTTGCTAACTTTTCAAAAACTTCCGGAATTTTGCCTTACAAATGACAGGCAACCTATCAAGTGCCACCACCCACTGCCACTGCTCGGCACAGCGGGGATGATTAACACTGGAAATATATATCTCTGTTCCAACATGAGTAATCACTACCGAAAATAAATTTCAAAAAAAATAAAACATTCCTCCATCGCTTGCCCCCCGTTGGTGACCCAAACACAATCACACAGCAGTTTTCAAATTTTGACATTTTAATTTGCTTCCGAATTACTTTGTGATTTCCCCCCCCCCCCAAGTTAATACAAATTTCCTTCTATCTCGAGGCACAGCAGTGCTAGCGGTCCCTAACAGTCGTGTGCAAATTCATTTCTCATCGGTCTAAACCAATCTGCATCTCTGCATCGCTCCTCCGAACAGATGCAGGAAAAAAAATAAATCCACCCAGGACACGACGAAAAACAAATCAAAATTGAATTTTTGATTCCAATATTTGTACACATCCACTAGTTGTAGTGGGGTGTGGTTGTAGTTGATGTTGCTCAACGCCGCCATCGTTGTCGCCATGAAGGATTCATGAGTCCTGCGACGCTCTAGCAAATCGTACAAACATTTTTTTTTTTGGCTGGTTCCGCTTCGAATTTCCAACAGCAACTTAGTTCAACTCATGTTTGTCTATATTCCACAGAGAAGTGCATTAAAAGTTCCTAGTTAAGGGACATATTTGCACTGCACCACCCATGCAGGGGAATGCAACTGTGGGGGGGTTAGGGGAGGAATATAAAATAAATGGGAATTGTTAATTGAATTTTCGTTGCGATAACTTTTGGCCCCCTCGCGCCACCGGGTACACACAGGACACATTGATCGATGCTGTTTGTCACGCTCACGGACTCGATGACCCTCGAACTACACAGTCGAGTAGTGGTAATCATCCACGACGGTACTCAGCTGCAGCTGGTAGTTGGACCGATGACGACTGCTTCGGTATGGTGCATTGCGCTATGACTAGTGTGAATTATGTTCGTCATGTTTCATTTTATTACAATTTTTTTTTCTTCTTCTTCTTCTACTTTCCCTTCTTCGTCTAGTAGTATTGCACTCGAACTTGTTCAAAACAAAATGACCAGTGGCCAGTGGGCCTGACTGGACTGGTGAGCTCAATCAATACAATTATTGAATGCAAATTGTAATAACAAATGTCACCAATCGACATCGGAACAGATGTAAAAATGTCATACAGACGGACGTTTGTTAAATTGGTTCATTTGTTAGGTCCTTGGGTCTGTCTATACACATAGCGGAGGGGATAGTGGAAGCAAATGTGACCGTGTCAACATTTCGTAGATTGCACAGACCAATTTGTATGGTAAAAGTTATGACCAAATAATTGAGTTTGTCTGTCAGATGTCACATATGGTGTGCAGGCACTTGCCCTTTCGAACAAAGACGGAAGGGGTAAGTGAGGGGAGGGGAGGGATTATGAACCTGCATGTGGCATTCATTTTGACATTCATACTCGGTAATGAAGTCGGGAGGTAACTGGTTCACTGTGTCGTATGTGGAATTTTTTTTTTTTTTTCCAATGATTGCCGGTGGCACGATGAGGGCAACACTAACTGAAATGGTGTTGAAATGTAATGAGATTTTCACCTTTTGGCAGCTTACATTCTGCACTTCGGCTGTCGAAACCGATATACCAAGGATTGAGATCATGGCATTCCCGAAGAGCACAGGAAAATGTCGCCAACATTATCGCAAACTTCCTGTAGTCACCAACAGAAAAGTAAAAAGTGCGTTAGTACTTTTGAACATTGAATGGCAAGGGAATGAATATTAAATTGCGTTCGTCTCGAAAAAGCTTCCAATAGAGTGGACAAGAGCTCATAGGTCATGCCTTACCTAGAAGAGGCAGAGTGCGGAGGTGTGTGGCTTCTGTTTGTGATGCTGGACATTAATCGTTAGAAGCATTTTTCAAGTATTAACAGATCTACTCGTTGGCATCTGTCACACTCCAGAAGAGGGATTTGGGCAAATTGATGACCATTACCAAGGCGAAGAAGTAGCTATGGTTCGAAACGATATCC